>OY757541.1:45704307-45713140 GCA_963584105.1 Alviniconcha strummeri
TCACCTAGATTTTGACAATACTGTATTTCCATATGCTCTGATGCTTCGGAGTACAAATTACTGCAGCATGTTTGGGTAGCTGATTTGTCCAGCGCTGTTTTCATGTTTTTGTATTTATTGTATTAGCCTTAATCTTGTCTATAACCAGATCTATGACTATGTACATATTCACTTGTACATTACTCAATGTTTGTGAAGCCCAGTGAGCTCAGTAAGACTGAGCTATAGTGCTTTACAAAGGTGACTTATTAACAGCACAACGGAGCGGCACCAGACCACCAGGACAGTTACTGCCATCTACTCACCTCTGCAGCGTAAATGCCCTGCTCGCCCTTCTTGCGAGGAGTGTAGACCCGAATCTCCACCCCGTCTTCATCGTGGCAGCGAGCAATGTCAAACTCGCCCACCACAAAGGCCACCAGGTAGGTGGACATGACGGGCGTGGTGTTAAACTTGACCACCTTCCACTTGTGATCATCACCCAGGTCATGCTCCGACAGCACCGGCTGGGTCCCCGACAAAGGCCAAATGAAAGGTTCAGTCATCATGATAAAAAAATTGTATAACACAAAGGCCAAATGAAAGGTTCAGTCATCATGATAAAAAATTTGTGTAACACAAAGGCCAAACGAAAGGTTCAGTCATCATGATAAAAAAATTGTGTAACACAAAGGCCAAATGAAAGGTTCAGTCATCATGATAAAAAATTTGTGTAACACAAAGGCCAAACGAAAGGTTCAGTCATCATGATAAAAAAATTGTGTAACACAAAGGCCAAACGAAAGGTTCAGTCATCATGATAAAAAAAATTGTGTAACACAAAGGCCAAACAAAAGGTTCAGTCATCATGATAAATTTTTTGTGTAACACAAAGGACAGACCCCAGGGGCCCATCAGATGGGTGGGCACAGGGGATGGGGTGGGAGGGGAGGGGGAGATTTTGATGACCAGCGTTCTGAATCTTCAGTCACACTTCACTGAGGAAGTCGGGGGGGTTGTGATGGCAGGCATTCTTCAGTCACAGTTCACTGAAGGCCGGGGGGGGGGGGGGGGGGGAGATTTGTGGTGCCAGGCATTCTTCAGTCACAGTTCACTGAAGGCCAAGGGGTAGGGGGTTGGGGTGGGGGGAGGGAGAGATTTGTCATGCCAGGCATTCTTCAGTCACAGTTCACTGAAGGCCAAAGGGGGGGGGGCGGAGAGAGAGATTTGTGATGCCAGGCATTCTTCAGTCACAGTTCACTGAGAAAGGTTTCAAGAAAACCCAACATTTTGAACACAATGGGGTGTTAATTAATGTTGTTCTCATTTACTCTACACAAATACAGTGGAACTCCTGAAGAAACCCACCCTCATTAGAGACTGCCTGGTTAAGACCACACCTGTATATGTTTCTGTTCATATTGTCATGTAAATCTCAATAATTATAAAGTTCAATAGCTCTAAAAAATAAATTAATATCAGCTCATATAAGTATAAATATGAAAAACAAAAAACAAACAAGAATAAGCAATAGGCTATGACAAAGAATAAAAAATCTATATGAACACACAGAACCCTAACCCTAACCATGAATTGGATCTTAACGCACAGTCAACCGAGACAGTTATTCAGGGCGATAAGAAGCTGACGATGATATATGTCATGATAAGTCGCTAATATTTAACAACTGATGCAATAATAAAATCTGGTCACATCAGCTCACAGTATATACCATCGCAGGTTATAATTTAACACACTAAGGCACCTTTAAGTTTTACAAATTTTGTGTCAGCCTAGTTGTAAAACTAGACATGTACGCACACATGCATGCATGCACACACACACACACACACACTGATGCCAAAGCACACTACAATGTGACTAAACAGTACACCAGTCTCAGCAAACCCCCACCATTTGGAGCAGTTCAAGTGACATCAAAACTACAACTTTCAACAACGACTCATTCACCATGTTGGAGAGAGCCAGTCTGTCCTTTGGCACGACCAATGTGATGTCAAACGTGGCTCGGATGGATGGCTCGTCAAAGCAGGGGAACGCACGTCGGGCTCCGGTGGCTTCAAAGTGCGTGAGGGCCCCATTGCGCTCCTGTCGGCACGGGGTTGTGTATTTGGTTCTGTAGAACCCTCGCAGCTCATCGTTCAGGATGCCAGTGAACTTCAGTTTCAGGAAATATGTGCCTGGCTGCAAGTCAAGTTTCACAAAGGAGTGAATGCCTGGCTGAAGTGGTTTTACAAAACAGTAAATGACTGGTTTTGAACCAAGTTCTACAAAGGGGTGAATGCCTGGCTGAATGTCAAGTTTTACAAAGGGGTGAATTACTAGCTGAATGTCAAGTTTTACAGAGGGGTAAACGCTGGATGTCAAGTTCTACAAAGGGGTAAATGACTAAATTAATGTCAAGTTTTACAAAGGGGTAAATGCTGGATGTCAAGTTCTACAAAGGGGTAAATCCCTGGCTGGATGTCAAGTTCTACAAAGGGTTAAATGACTGGCTGGATGTCAAATTTTACCAAAGGGATGAATGCCTGGATGAATGTCAAGTTTTACAAAGGGGTTAATGGATGTCTGGCTAAGTCTTACTTTACAAAAGGGTTAATGCCTTGAAGTTTTACACAGCATTAAAGCATGGTCAAAATTCTTGCCTTATGATTGACAGATTCTTTATGAAAGGGTTCATTACACTAAATACTGGTTTTACATGGTGGTGGAATGTAAACTATTTAAAATTACTTTCCAAAAGGGTCAATGCCTAGTTAGGTTTTACAGTGTTCATACCTGGCTGAAAGTCATGTTTTACAAAAGGGTTTATTATGATAGTTCTCAGACAAAGAAACTGAAAATAGAGAAAGACAGTTCATTGTGTGCTTCATAAATGTACACCCAGTGGGGTTTTGTACTAAGAGAAAATAAAATGTAAAATCTACAGCTGTTTATAAATATTACCTGCACTGTTTTGTTGAGGCTGAACAGGACTTTCTCTTCCTCTGTGTTGTACTCAATGCCAGCTGACAGTCCCTCACCATTGCCTGTATGAAATTACAACATGGCAGGTCTTCACAAAGATGACTTTGGCACAGCCTCAAGTATCATTCCTGCAGCATAGCAGATCCTCACAAAGCAGACTTTGGCACAGTCTCAAATAATTGATCATTACTGCCTGCATCACATTACAACAATTACAACAGTACAGCACTAGCAGGTCCTCGCAAAGCAGACTTTGGCACAGTCTCAAATAATTGATCATTACTGCCTGCATCACATTGCAACAATTACAACAGTACAGCACTAGCAGGTCCTCGCAAAGCTGAGTTTGGCACAATTTGCACAACATTTGAGCAACATAGCAGGTCTATCATCACAAAGCAGATTTTGGCACTCTTAAATATTACTGCTTGCACAACATTTGAACGACATAGCAGGTCTATCCTCACAAAGCAGATTTTGGCAATCTTAAATATCATTACTGCTTGCACAACATTTGAACAACATAACAGGTCTATCCTCACAAAGCATCACAATCTACTATTCACATATTCTGCAACTTTTTTCAACAAGACACTCTAAACCTTCCCAGACACGTCTTGAGAGAGAACTTTTTTGTCATGTTTGATTATTGCTGTGCTAACCTGAGAAGGTGGCTTCCGAGACTTTTATCTCTCGAGCATTGATGACAACCGTGCTTGTTGGTTCCGACACCTGAACACAACAGAAAATACGTGTCGCTTTTATTGTTAACATTTACAACCAAAACCATGATAAAATGCAATGCACTGTATATCATACATACAAATGACATGGATAATACAAAATTATACATGCAAAGACATGCTTGCATGCACACGCATGCACACACACACACACACACACACACACATATATGCATGTATACATGTATAACATACATATTTATTTGTGTACATGTATGCTCATGTATGTGTGTATATATATATAAAGCCCTTCTATTAAAGTACATCAGGTTACCGATCCCCCTTTTTTAATATACGTTCAACTTTAGTCAGACTGTTGGTGAAATGGTCTTTGTAAGTTTTGAAGCTGAAAAGATGAGAATGTTTTTAGTTCAGTCAATGGTCCGTTGGTGTGGGGTCTTAGTGCGGTTGTGGGGCGCAGTAGTCTACTTTCCCGTGTGAAGGATCAGTTCCAGTTAGTGCCGGTCAGTTGGCTGAGTTGTAGACAACAAGCCTCCCTGTGCATGCATGGGCATGGAAGAGCTGCCTTCCCTATTCTGTTACAAATTCTTCTTTTATTCCAAATTCTGGGCCACCGAAGCCGTATTTTTGAAGGTATAAAAGACCCTCCATTTTAATCCCCACACAGGGTTCCAGGCGAGATCAAAAGATCAAGAGATCTTAGAGGAGAGAGGTGGAGCTGGACCCTCACTTTTGCCCAGAAGAGATCATGAGTAGGGAGGTGGAGCTGGGCTGAGCAAGTTGGATGTCTTTTGCTTCGAGTTGTCCAAGTTGTTCGTCAACAGCGGTGCAACGGACATTGTCTTAGTGACTCTGTCCAGCACAGCAGTTGAAAGAGCAATTGCGCAGTGCACAAGTCGCTGGGCAATGGCGAGGGGACACCGCCTTAACACTTCCATTGTTCTGGCGGCGGTCTACGGTCTCGCCGGTCTTTTTCGGGCGGTTTCCACGGTCGAGCCAATCACCCTGTCCCCTTCCCACTCTGTCCCCGTCCCTAATAGGTCATCCCGCCTCCATGGACGTTAAGCAACATGAAAGAAAGAATCCCCACACCACTTGCCCTCACAGAAATTTAAGGACCGTGTGCCCTCTTTTGTAGTCACTTTGCCAAGTCTCCAGGTTAGTCTCCAAGTTCGTCTCCAAGTCAGTCAGTCTCTAAGTCTCCAAGTTTTTCATTCGTGCAACTAGAGTTTTGATTTAGACCCAACTCAATCCACATTCAACAGGTTGGTTTGTCTATTTTTTACCGTCCTAGTTTTTGGACTAATGTTTTATTGTTGTTTGATTGTTCTAGTTTTTTTGTTCTGTTTGATCTTGCATCGCTGATGTTTCATTATTTTTCATGTTCACTTAAATGATTAAGTACAGGGGCCAGCTTCGTGGTAGCCATGAGTTGTTTCAAATATATGGGTTATAACACTTTTTTTCCTTTCACGATTGATGTGTTGAATCTTAAACTGTGTTTCGTTACAGATGTTCTGACTGAGAGGTCAGGTTCATTATCCGAGCCTGGCTCCATTTTTTTCCATTCTGAACTAAACCTCCTAATGGAGTTCCTTTATTTTACTGGTTAGAAAAGGCCTGTTCTGCGTATCCATGATTAACAGGTTTGACTTTTCTATTTAATATTATGTGAAAAGGCCAGCTCTGCAACAGTTTGCGATTAGCTTTGGTTTGACTTTTCCATAAATAATTATATTGTGTATTCCATCTTCCACTATCCACAGACTAGGAAGATACCTTAAAGTTTTCTTCCATCAATTCAGTGCAAGACCCTACTGAGAAATTATAAAGTGGGGCAATGTTTTTGATGATACACCAGTTGTGAACTGTCTTTTCACAGGTTTGTAGCTCAGACTTTCATAACCCGCACGGACAATTTTGTGTTGACTTAATTGCTGTTGATGTTAAATTTCAGAGAATGAGACACCCAGATAAAGTTTACCTAGCTATATTGGCTTTTCAAACCTTTGTGCCTTCTAACCCCTTCTTTTGACGGGCAGAAAAATAAACAGAACTGACAACCAGACAAGCCTATCCTGTCAGCGACGCCAATAACTGTAACGTCTCTAGTGCATAAAGGGATCAAATGTCGTTGTGTGATTCTGTGGCCACCACAACTGAGAACACTAGCAGGTTAGGTTATAAACATGTCTGCGTTAATTACTTGCACGTGGTTTCTCATGACTATTAGTATCAGGAAGTGATCCAGCACACAGACACACATCCACACACTCGCTCACTCACTCACAGAATCATTCTATTTTTTCTCGCTCAACTCCCACCTGTCTTTCAGCACAAATTCAAGTGGAGAATGAAAGTTCCAAATATTATTGAATCAAAAACATAAGTCACAAGCATGTCATAAGCATGATTAACAGGTTTGACTTTTCTATTTAATATTATGTGAAAAGGCCAGCTCTGCAACAGTTCGCGATTAGCTTTGGTTTGACTTTTCCATAAATAATTATATTGTGTATTCCATCTTCCACTATCCACAGACTAGGAAGATACCTTAAAGTTTTCTTCCATCAATTCAGTGCAAGACCCTACTGAGAAATTATAAAGTGGGGCAATGTTTTTGATGATACACCAGTTGTGAACTGTCTTTTCACAGGTTTGTAGCTCAGACTTTCATAACCCGCATGGACAATTTTGTGTTGACTTAATTGTTGTTGATGTTAAATTTCAGAGAATGAGACACCCAGGTAAAGTTTACCTAGCTATATTGGCTTTTCAAACCTTTGTGCCTTCTAACCCCTTCTTTTGACGGGCAGAAAAATAAACAGAACTGACAACCAGACAAGCCTATCCTGTCAGCGACGCCAATAACTGTAACGTCTCTACTGCGTAAAGGGATCAAATGTCGTTGTGTGATTCTGTGGCCACCACAACTGAGAACACTAGCAGGTTAGGTTATAAACATGTCTGCGTTAATTACTTGCACGTGGTTTCACATGACTATTAGTATCAGGAAGTGATCCAGCACACAGACACACCTCCACACACTCACTCACTCACTCACAGAATCATTCTATTTTTTCTCGCTCAACTCCCACCTGTCTTTCAGCACGAATTCAAGTAGAGAATGAAAGTTCCAAATATTATTGAATCAAAAACATAAGTCACAAGTATGTCATAAGCATGATTAACAGGTTTGACTTTTCTATTTAATATTATGTGAAAAGGCCAGCTCTGCAATAGTTCGCGATTAGCTTTGGTTTGACTTTTCCATAAATAATTCTCTTGTGTATCAGTTCCATCTTCCACTATCCACAGACTAGGAAGATACCTTAACGTTTTCTTCCATAAATTCAGTACAAGACCCTACTGAGAAATTATAAAGTGAGGCAATGTTTTTGATGATACACTGGTTGTGAACTGTCTTTTCACAGGTTTGTAGCTCAGACTTTCGTAACCCGCACGGACAATTTTGTGTTGACTTAATTGTTGTTGATGTTAAATTCTCTGGGAATGAGACAACCAGATAAAGTTTACCTAGCTACAGTGGCTTTTCGAACCTTTGTGCCTTCTAACCCCTTCTTTTATCTGCTTATGACATGCTTGTGACTTATGTTTTTGATTCAATAATATTTGGAACTTTCATTCTCCACTTGAATTCGTGTTGAAAGAGAGGTGGGAGTTGAGCAAGAAAAAACAGAATGATACTGTGAGTCAGTGAGCAAGTGTGTGGATGTGTGTGTGTGTGCTGGATCACTTCCTGATACTGATAGTCATGAGATGCCACGTGAAAGTAATTAACGCAGACATGCTTATAATAGTCATGAGATGCCACGTGAAAGTAATTAACGCAGACATGCTTATAAGTATATTATAACCTATCCTGCGTTCTCAGTTGCAGTGGCCACAGAATCGCTCAATGACATTTGATCCCTTCACGTACTAGAGATATTACATATATATATATATCATGCCCACAAGCATGCACACACACAAGCATGTGTGTGTGTGTGTGTGTGTGTGTGTGTGTGTGTGTGTGTGTGTGTGTGTGTGTGTGTGTGTGCATGTCCTTGTGTGCGCACACACACACACACACACACACACACACACACATTCTCTCTCTCTCTCTCTCTCTCTCTCTCTCTCTCTCTCTCTCTCTCTCTCTCTCTGGTAGTGGGCCTTACATCAAGCTGAATTTCTTCCTCTCCCTGGAAGGTGAGTTTCTCCAGATCAGGCTGAAGCTGAAGCTTGTAGTTGAGGGGTTTAATGGACGTGGGCAGTCTCTCAAACACCATCTTTCTTCCTGCTGGTACAGAACACTGCTGGTACAGAATATTGTTGATACCAAACATTGACAGTACAAAATACTGTTCATAAGTACAGAACACTGCCAAAATATAACACTGTTCATACAAAACACTGCTGGTTTTTGTGGGGAGTGCTCTCTGTGCTAAGAACACAAACGTTCAAGATGCTTCAGGCGAATGGGGGGGGGGGGGGGATATTCCTACAAATTGTGTTTATCAAGGAGGCGATCGGAAATTCCTTGGACAACACTGACTGCGCATTTCAGATCAGAGATACCATTAGAAGCATTCAAATCGGTTCATAAATCTTGGAAATGAAGTCAAAATTTGCCACTTCGGTTACTAGTTCAGTAGTTGGTCTGTAAAAGTGTAACTTTAGGAGAGTTGTCAGCACACGATCGATCGTCTTGCCGACATCGGCACTGAGGAAGCGTGCTGTTGTGGAGCAATTCAGCAGTGTTGAGTGTTACTAGTAGTGTTAATATTTCTGCAGCGGTACGTTTTTGATAAAAATGAACGTCAGTGCACCACGCTGCGTCTATTGTGCCCTAGTGACGGTCTATGCCGAGCTGCTAACGAAAGTAGCTGCTCAACACGCATCTCACCTATTGACTGGCAATGTCTCCTGCAAAGTACCGCTGCTGAAACGTTTGCTGTGACTAAAGCTGATGGTCTCAGCAGCACCGACAACAAAAACTGCAGCATACAACCTCCACGCAACTACAAAATTATCAGCTTCTGCAGAGCGCCTGCATTTGGTAGCCGTACCGGAAGCAGATGAACCGCAGTTTCGGTTAGCGGTTAGTGTCTGCCAAGACAACTGAAGTATAAATCACTGTGATAAATAACTACCTC
>OY757541.1:45713340-45733997 GCA_963584105.1 Alviniconcha strummeri
CATCGCGAACAGATGACATTTCTTGTTCCATTAATTATTCAGAAGTCTACCCTGTGTAACAGCCACAGCGAGGAGGGAGAGAGAGAGAGAGACAGAGACAGAGACAGAGAGACAGAGAGCGACAGAGACACAGAGAGAGAGAGAGAGAGAGAGAGAGAGGCCACATTGTATAATCAGTTAGTCCCCATCATATACACGTACTCTCTGCAATCCCTTCGTGAAAACTGAGTTGCATGGTCAAAGGTCTTTCTTCTTTATATGCCTAACTCACAAGCTAATGAAGTCTAGCACCCTGAATCTGTTCCTGGTTTTGAAACTGTTTTCAAATTCCACCTTTTCAAGTCCGCTTAATACAGTCTCCCTTTCCTTTTGCTTGCTGCAGTTCATCCACAAGTCTCTCTCTCTCTCTCTCTCTCTCTCTCTCTCTCTCTCTCTCTCTCTCTCTCTCTCTCTCTCTCTCTGTGTGTGTGTGTGTGTGTGTGTGTGTGTGTGTGTGTGTGTGTGTGTGTGTGTGTGTGTGTGTGTGTGTGTGTGTGTGTGTGTGTGTGTGTGTGGTGTCTGTGCTCTGACCCATAATAACATTCATTCCTGATGTGTAAATCCGTGTCTTCTCGTTGCTTGGCGACCAAGTTCAGTGTACAGGGTTGTCCAGAAAAAGAAGAAGAAAAAATGACTATAAAAAAAGAAGCTTGTGTTTTCCAAAGAAATGAGTCTTTTCTTTTCATTTTCAGGCGAGTCATAGAGTGTAGCTACAAGTTTCCTCTGACACCAAGATGAGTGCCTACAAACAGTCCAGTTCAGGAGCGGCCCAAAGTCCTTGAACTTTGGAACAAAATCAGTCGTCCTACTGTAACACCTTACCGCTAGGCCAAACCGGCTTACAAGACACTGATACAGTAAGTAAGTAATCATGGTGCTTTACGTCCACAGAAGCCATAAGGCTTATTAGGGACGGGCTACTGATATCGGGGAGATAGCGATTTATTGCACTGACTCGGCAGAGAAGGGAACAAGAGAGAGGTGTGGGTGGGGTGTGGGGGTGAAGAAGGGAAGCAAATGGCGGGTCAGGGCGCAAGAGGGCGGGGTTGGAGTTTCAGTGACTGACGATAATAACGTGGGTGGCACCAGTAGAGTCCACGCTCTGTGTTTAGTCACTAGGCATCGATTACCCGGTCGCTGAATGGCACTGTAAACAATGACACGCACTCTACCCGATTAGCAGCTGAATCCGAGCAGCACATTAGCAAGGCTGGTCGTTCCTTCTTCTTCTTTCTTAAACAATTGATTAATCTGCGGAAAATCTGGGTCACCTTGCCTGACTGAGGCCTTGAGCAACCAGGAGCAGAGCTGTCAGGCCCATCCTACTAGACTACGTGACGTTTGAGTGTGTACCCGTATTGCGGTACCCCCACCCCGGCCTCTGCACCCACACACTTGTGCAGCAAGTTTGACACTAATGCGAAGAGCGTGCAGCGACTAGTTCCTGCGAATCTGACATTCTCATGCGTTAAACAGCAGTTTTGTTTTTGTTATTTGTTTGTTTGTTGTTAATGTCGGGGGGGGGGGGGGGGGGAGGTGTTTGTTTGTTTTGTTTTTCTATCCGAAAGACAGAAGAGATCTTAAGTAACGAAAACTTTTAAAACACACACACACACACACACACACACACACACACACACACACACACACACACACACACACACACACACACACACACACAAACACGCACGCACGCACGCACGCACGCAATCACGGCGCGTGGCATAATCAGTCAACGAAAGCTTTGCTTTGAGTTCCAGTACACAATAGTACTTGTCCCTGTGGCTTCACGTATTATATACATATTTAAAACAACAAACAAAAGGGAAGATTCCCTCCCCCTTCCATTATTAAAAAGTCCAATATCTTTCCCGAACGAATCGCTGAACACTGAACAAAGGGAGATAATTAGCGCTCACAAGACGTCACATGAACACAACATTGACCTGAATCGTACACTGTGACTGTCAACTAGCATGCGACTAATACAAGGTACGTGAACTCCACTGACTGCTGCTATGTAGTCACACACGTGTCACTGACAGTTTGTGTAGACTACGGAAAGCACTGCCAGTATACATCATAGTTATGTATCATACCTACTAAACCTGAGACACTGAGATGGCGGCGACATCTCCAAAACCAGCAGGGGCCACTTTAACTCTCAGCAGTTTGTCAGAGTCAGGTGCAAGCAGGAAGCAACGGAATAGAATAACCTGAGCATTACATGTCCCTGCAGGGGCCTCTCTGCCACTTTTAAATGTTTTATTGTAATGACCTTGAGAAGTTGAGGTTTTGCTAACGTCCCGATAGCCTGACTTTGATGACGGTGCCAGGATTGTTTTCCTTGTCCAAATTTCGACCTTCCCGGTTCATTCGCCTTCATTTTTTACAAATCCTCTCCTTATTTTTTAACTGCGTTAGTTTCCGTGTGGGCTCGCGGAACAAAATAGGTCACCTTGCTCATAGTTACAAGCGATTTAAGCAGATGTCCGTGGTGAGTGCTTACGGAATATAAAAAAATACCCAGCGTACTAAAATATGTGTTATTGTGCATTAGATGATTGGTTTTTAAAGCTGTAACAGTGAATTAGGCCAACCTGTGATTTAGTGACCTGTGCCCTGAAGTGGTGTGAAAGAATTTAAATGTGTGTTTGGTCCTAAGATGACCCTATGCGGTTGGCAAGACATTTCTCTGCTCAGAATATTTCAGTTAAACCACACTGTCCTTCACTCCTATCACTCTGTATAGTGTGTGTGTGTGTGTGTGTGTGTGTGTGTGTGTGTGTGTGTGTGTGTGTGTGTGTGTGTGTGTGTGTGTGTGTGTGTGTGTGTGTGTGTGTGTGTGTGTGTGTGTGTGTGTGTGTGTGTGCATCTTTTGCATAATTATGCTTGAACACTTGTCGAAATATACTTTTTTTCCGTTAAAAAAATAAAAATAATTGTGGATAACATTTTCCATCTCGATGTGTGTATGCTTGTTCAGCGCTTTGAGCCGCAGGGTAGGCGCTTTACACATTTCCATTATTATTATTATTATTCAAGAACTAACCACCGCCTACGACGACAACGATGATGATGACAGAAACTTGTACAGCAGCGCTTACAGCCGCTTTTTTGTGTGACTTTTAGAAGTCAGTTTTTCACAAACTAGACCACAAACCGACTGTTGTGTGTTTATTTCCTTTGTTCCATTCATGTGTATAGGGCTTGTTTCTCCGTGTGGGGAACTGCCATGCTTACAAAGTTATTAGTGCTACTCATGTACTTGTTCATAAGGAATGTCTTGTGCGAATGTAACTGCTTTCTAGCCCCCAGGAGCGAAAGGCTCAATAAAACCTTGAAACCCTGAAACCGTTAGAGCTGTCTCGCATCCACAAGCGACGGACATAACTGTCTGAGAAGGAAAAGAAAAAAAGAAGAAGCGACAAACACCAAAGATTTGCAGAGATCTCCTCGATGGGACGTCCACCTCTGTTCTTTTTGGACACTTTTCCCCCACCGTCAGTCCTCCCCCGGGTTTTCCCGCAGCTTCCAACAATATTGGCCGTCTGCTATATTGTGTGTTATTCTAATGCTACGGTATTGGTCGTGTACTCGTCTAGTGCTAAAACAGGAATTTGCAGCCTAAAAATTGCCGGAGGATCAACCGTTTTTTTTTTTTTCGGTGTGTGAGGTAACATTTGCATTCGTCGGCAACTGCTTCTGGGATTAGATCTACTGAGCGAACTGAACAAGCCAAACTGTGTATTGTTGGCGGTTCGTGCCACAACTCAGTGTTCGTCCAAACTTGTCTCGTGAAAGTGCACTTTCATCGCTCAAAATGTGCGGCGCATATTTGTCTGTTACACATTTAATTTGGTTAAATTGTGTGTGTGTGTGTGTGTGTGTGTGTGTGTGTGTGTGTGTGTGTGTGTGATTGTGTGTGTGTGTGTGTGTGTGTGTGTGTGTGTGTGTGTGTGTGTGTGTGTGAGTCTGCGTGCGCAGCGCGCATTTGTTCTCTCTCTCTCTCTCTCAGCCGCTGCGCAGCTGAACGCCGCTGTGCCCGCCCAAAAAGAAAGAATGCGCTGATGACCGAATACACACATACACAAACTGGAGAAGAAGAAGAAGAAGCGGAAGAAAAAAAGAAGTTCGAGTGCAATGTTGTTTTGCGTCCACGGCAAAGACCGTATGGACTATTAGGGACGGCGGGGAGCCCAGGACGGTCACCTCGATTTTCACACAGCTCCTGAGCTCTGAACGTGAGAGGTTCAGTATTGCTTCATGTCCACAGAGACCATATAATTTTTGTATAAGGACTATTAGGGACGGGGAGCCCAGAGTTCAGGAGCTGTGAGAAAGTCGAGATGGCCATCCTGGGCTTTCCGTCCTGATGAGCCTTATGGTTTTTGTGGACGTAAAGCAACATTGAACCATGCTTAGGCATTGGTCACAGTTTGTCGCTAATACTTATGTCCACCGACATCCGAGGACATGAAGTTCATCATCATCATCATCATCATCATCAACGGGGAGCCCAGGACGGCACCTTAACGGCCACCTCAGCCACACCGGCAGCTCCTGATCTTTGAAGAAATTCGCTTAGATACTCTCGACTCAGCACGTCACTGAGTCGACCTACAACTCCCACGGCCCAATTTCACAATCTCACCCTAACTTAAAGTCAGTCCTTAAAACTATGTATCATTTCCGATGCCACTGCACAATCTGACCATAACAAAGTCCTTGAAATGTGTCGGCATTTCCGACGTGATTTCACAATCTCACCCTGACCGGCAAAGTCCTTCGAATGTGTCACTAGTTTCCGACTCCTGTGAAAAAAGGTCGGAGATCGGTATTCCTGCGCGAGAGCCGTCCGAAACTGGCTGGCGGATCTGAGCGGCGAGGCCGTTGGGGCTTGGCTCGGTCAACACGGCCGCACGGATGCTCCCACAGCTCAGCGGCTGCCCCCCTCGCCTTTGCCGGCCCCCACGCGCTGTTGCGCGCAGCCGGCATGCTAGGAATGTGTGACGAGACAGTCCGTGTCGCGGGCCGCAAACCTAAAAGAACAAAGACGGGCCTGTGGTCGTGACCTAAACTCGCGGGGGGAGGGGGAAGGGGAGGGGGACAACACCTCGGGCCTCACGGGTGAAAAAAAAAAAAAAAAAAGGAGAGAAAACTAGCAGAGCGGCGCTGCTGCAGCCTCCAAGCCCGCCGTACGCACAAGTCCTTGCCACGGTGTTGTTGTTTTGCACCGCTTTTCACCTGATAGGCACTAGCGGGGACCTACACCCGTCCCAAGAGGCGGATATTTGTCTGTTACACATTTACCACAGAGTGGTGGCGGTGGGGATAGAGACCGTCGTCTGACGCCCGTTGTGATAACGAAGAGCAGAGGTACGTCAGTGTCAGCCATTGTTTAAATCCGTGGCGGGGCGGCAAGGACAGAGACTGTCCACAAACCACACCGTCTGGGCAGCGTGGGCTGGACGGTGCAGAGGGTTCATTCGCCGAACTCGCCCGGGTTCATCCGCTTTCTACCTCTGTAGCTATCTACCGAGCAGGAAGCTGCTCAGTTCAAGATTCAAGATTACGTTATGATCTCATCAGAGAAATAAAAACGTGGCTGAACATTAACCACATCACAGTACACAATAACAGATATTTTATATTTTAAATGTAACCACTAGTAGTGCTTACTAGTTTTTTTCTCTGTATTTTTCTTCTTTGCACTCCCCGTTTAGTGCCTGTAGTAATTAAACTCTGGCACCAACGGTAACTGTTTTTACGAGTTCGCCCCAAGGGTCACACCAAGGGCCATGTCCAGCTCAGTGTTCCCCCGAGTTCAATTGTTCAATGTCAGGCTATTAGTTGATAAAAAAAACCCAGCGCCTCTTGGCATCAAGACGCTGGGACCAAGACCGCGCAGTTTACCACCAAACGCCGGTCAGGCCAGACGCAAATCTTTGTTCAAGCTCAGTACCTGTTCAAACCTTAGAGGTATGTGGAAGAATTTCCTATTATTTTTACTATGTCAATTTGGGTATTGTTTGATATTACGGTTATGATAGAATTGTATTTTATGCATATTATTTTACATTTAGTGTTTACTGTTTTTGGCTGAAAGATAATGAAATGATTTTTGGTCGTATTGGTCTAACGGACACAGTCGTGTGCAGTAATTTGAGCTATAGTCTGTTCAGTGCGTTGTCTGTGTAATATTTGTTTGATGATGCTTTGTGCTATTGGAAAAATAGACGGCTAGTCGTATTATTAGCGTATGATACACTTTAGTAGAAGGTGAAGTTGAAGTTATTATTACTTTTATTGTTGTCACGGTTACTATTGTTTTTAGTGGAGTTTATAGTGAAATTTTATAACTTTAGTTAGGCTTTAGTTTTATATAAAATGGCTGAATACGTGCAGATATTAGACAGTTGGAATAGGAAACTATGGAACAATAGGAGGAGGGGGGTAAGGTGGACATGCTGGTCAGTGATGCTCAGGTTTTATCAGCTCTGGGCTGGCACTAATGATGGTGACGACAGTAGAGGCGGCGGGGTGTTCAAATGATTCGAGTTGAACCTATGATGCTCTCAGCAGAATAGGGGTGTGTTCGGATCAGATGTTTGTTACATTTTCTGTAACGTTTGTAGTTATCGGGAACTATATAGAGAAAACTAATTGTTTACAACGGTGGAATTAATGACTTTAAGTCATTGAGGTATAAGCTTTTATGTAAAAGTTACCTCGTATTAATGGATGTTTTTACATACCATCAAGTATAGGTTGGAACTGATTTAGACTTATGTTCCTCATTTTTTGGAGCTAATTTATGAAGTCTAATCCAACTTTACATACCAGATGATAGCGTATAATCTAGACTGTATTATTGGCAGTGAGTTCGCTTGTAAGGTATTGTGTTTTTCCTCTGATGCGATGTTCCGATACTATAAATTTGTTATGGGCGATGTTCAGATAAGATGTTTGTCGCATAATTATGTTGTAGTTTTTCTAGCCTGTTGTTAAACATTGGATGTTTGATTGTTCATTGCAGAAATCTGGCTAGAGCCCTTTTTTCCTTCCCTTTCTTTCCCTTCCCTTTTTCCTTTCCTTCTTTTCTTTTGTTATTACCTTTTCTTTTCCTTAGTTCACTTATGCAAGCCTAAGAACTCGCTTGCGGGCCGACCGGCTATTATTATCATTATTAGTCTGTGTCTATCAAAACTAATTAAACTACAAACAAACGTAACATCCCTTTTGTAGTCTTTTCTGTATCGTACGGTGTGAATGACCGTCTGGCGCCCAATGTGGGGCAGTGTCTGTTGAAAGTAACATCAAAACAAAACAAAAACTAGCATAGGGCTCTAGCCAGTGCCAGACGAACCATGGCTGGCACGAACCATGGCTGAAGAAGAACATCGGGGTGACCACCACGACCCCACTGACGACCCAAGGGCAAGGGCCGAGCTGAATGCGCTCAAGGAGCAGATGGAGCAGCTGCAGATGCGACACGCGGAGGAGATGGCGGCCTTGAGACAGCAACTCCACAGCTCGGGGCCCAGAGACGTCAAAGTCCACGTGCTGCCGATCGTGACGACGCCGAAGCTGAAGCTGTTCTCCGGTCTTCCGCCTACTTCTAACCAGGAGGCAACATTCGAGGAGTGGCGGCAGCAGGTCGTCCAAACCATTGACGACGATGCCATCAGCGACAAGGCGGCATACGTGCGACGCAGTCTAAGGGGAGCCGCACTCCAGCAGGTCAACGCTCTCGGCTCCAACGACGCCATGGTCATCGTCAAGCATCTGACCACGCTGTTCGGGGTATTAAAATCTCCGGAAGAAGAGTACCTTGAGATCTGTCAGACACGCCCGAAGAAGGACCAGGCGTTGTCCGACTTCCTGCTCTTGACGTACAACCGCATGAAGGATGTGCAAGAGCGGGGACAGTTTGATGGCAGCGAACTTCAGCGGCGGTTGTACTTTGCATTTTCGAAGGGTTGCAACAACCATCTACTCGCTATGGAATTCCGGAACAAGTTCGGGGTTCCAGGGGAGGCCAAGCCAGCCTTTGAAGAAGTTTACCGGTACCTGCGACAGGTAGAGGACCTGGAGTCTTCAAAAGGACGACGTCCCACTACACACGGGGGAGGGCCATCACGTTCACGCTGGCGCTCACACAACCAGTGCACAGATCTGGAAGCCGAAGAGGGGGTATTGTTTTAAGTGCGGGGAAGAGGGTCATTTCTATCGGGACTGCTCCAATGCCCCAAACGCCAAGCTGGTGGCACAGCGTGAACGGGAGAAGAAGAAGAGAGAGAACGAGTGGCGACAGAAGAAGGGTCTGCCTGCCATTCCGGGAAACTTCTAAGGGCCACCGCAGCGGGGACAGCGGGGGCCCGGGATGCGGATTCCACCCCAACAACCAGGACATCGCTGGATCTGGCTGCGGACCTACTGGAGAAGGGAGGCCAACAGCTACACCCGGTCAGGCTTGACTGTAACCTTCTGCTTGAGATTCCACCTGCGGAATCAATGGAACTGAGGGGAAGTCTCAAGAGAGGTGACAGGTCAATAGAGGAAGTCCGGGTGTTGCCACGAAGTAGGGAGTGGCTTCCTGAGCATGTGGAGGTCGTTTCTTCTGCCATCATTGATCTCCCAGGCCAGCAGGACGTCCAAGTGTACCTAAAACTCCGCAATTGTTCCCGACACCATACTGCCAGGGTGACCTCCCAGGACGTGCTGGCAGAGCTGGTGTTGACTGGTCCCAGCAGTGACAGCGTGAGGCCGATAGAAGCACTCATAGGCCCGTGCTGCGAGGCTCGAGTAAAGATCAACGACGTTTCAGCGACATGCCTTATTGACAGTGGTTCGCAAGTAACTGTAGTGGCAGACGGGTTTTACACACCTCAGCCACCTACCACTGGAACAGCTAGACACTGCTCTTAATATCATGGGTGCCGGTGGGCAAACAGTGCCCTACCTAGGAATAGTGAGAGTGAGCGTGAAGCTGCCGGAGGAAATAGTAGGCGTCGCCAGTGAGATGGAGACACTGGCGGTTGTGTGTCCTGATACCAAAATGTCTGCAAGACTTCCTATCATTATAGGGACAAACACTCTGCGAGCACTGGCCAAAGCAGGTGAACACCAAGGCGGGAGATACTGGCACACCGCGCTTCCCATCCGCTGTGAGGTTGCGTTTGCATACAAAGAGGCAACGGGCAACGTCAGCGGCAGGATATGCCCAGTAAGACTCGTTGGGCGTGATGTCGTCATTCCGCCTCATACAGCTGTGGACGTCCGCGGAACTGTCCGTCAAGGCTTGTCGACCAGCAGAGACGCTTTCCTGGTACAAGAACCGACACTGGTCAGCCTACCCTGTGGGTTAGCGGTCCTGAGTGGAAAGGCACGGACAAGTAACCTTCCACGTGTAAAAGTCACTCTAGTCAACAACAGTGACTCCCCAGTTACAGTGAAAAGAAGGCAGGTGGTGGCGGATCTCTTCTCTATCCAGGCAGAGTACGCAATCTCCAACGTCGTGCAGGAGTTGAACAACCAGGAGACAGGTGGGACTCACACCTTACCACCTGGGGAGACAACAGAGTTGACCTCTGAGCAGAAGACTAAATTAGCATCCCGCTTTCGTTTCGGAGAGGATGCAGATCCAGTCTGGAAGGTCAACTTCGTCCAACGACTGCTAGGCTACGCCGATGCCTTCAGCCAGGCAGAGTTCGATATCGGAGAAGTCGATTTCGAACATGATATCGAACTCGATCCAGGGCCGTGCATACGGGACAGACCCCGGCCTGTTCCACCACAAGACGTAGAGGAACTCCGACAACACATCCAATCTCTCCTCGATGCCAACATCATCAAGCCATCCACATCACCGTACGCTAGCCCTATTGTGTTAGTACGCAAAAAGAACGGTTCGTTGCGAATGTGTGTTGACTATAGAAAGGTAAACGCTCGCACCATCAGAGACAGTTATGCTCTCCCAAAGATCGAAGAGCTGTTTATGACATTGAGTGGGGCCAAGTTCTTTACCACCATGGACTTGTCAATGGCGTACTACCAAGTTCCCCTCACAGAGAGAGCTAAAAAGATCTCGGCTTTCACCACACCTTTTGGACTTTTTGAATTTGAAAGACTCAGTTTTGGTCTAGTGAACGCACCTATGACATTCCAACGGCTGATGGAGAGATGTTTCCAGGACACGAACTTGGCAGAACTCATCATCTTTCTCGATGACGTG
The DNA here is from genome assembly GCA_963584105.1 of Alviniconcha strummeri. Lineage (NCBI taxonomy): Eukaryota > Metazoa > Mollusca > Gastropoda > Provannidae > Alviniconcha > Alviniconcha strummeri. The sequence continues at coordinate 45,723,617 of OY757541.1, forward strand.
TTAGTGCATGCTAAAAGTCTAGAGGAACTAGAAGAAAGAACCATTCGTGTGTTAGCCAGATTGAGGAAGTATGGGTTGAAGCTTGATCCTGATAAATGCATGTTCTGTGTGAAAGAAGTGTGTCAATTAGGTTTTCTCCTTACAGCCGACGGGATCCGACCAGATCCGTCCAAAATAGAAGCCCTGACCACCTGGCCCGTACCGAGGACGGTGAAGGACGTCAAATCTTTCATCGGCTTTGCTGGTTACTACCGGAGGTGGGTTCCACACTTTTCGCAGCTTGTCAAACCACTCAACGATCTGACTGCAGGGTACATCCCCAGGAAGACCCAAAAGAAGGGCGGCAAGAAGGGAACACTGACGCTGGCATCTGAGATCAGTCACCTGTGGGAAGATCAGCATCAGACAGCCTTTGATGAGGTAATACGCCTGCTAACGTCAGCGCCCATACTCGGTATCGCCGATCGAGGCCAACCCTTCACTCTCCACTGCGACGCCAGCGGTACTGGGCTCGGGGCCGTGCTGTACCAGAAGCAAGATGGCGTCACCAAGGTCATTGCCTATGCCAGCCGTGGTCTGAACAAGACTGAGATGAACTATCCTGCCCATAAAAGAGAATTCCTAGCCCTCAAGTGGGCGATGACAGATAAGTTCCATGACTACATTCTTGGGTCAAAGGTCACGGTGGTAACCGACAACAACCCACTGTGCTATATCCTTAAGAACGCTAAGTTAGACGCCACTAGTCATCGCTGGCTGGCAGCCCTGTCCTTGTATGACTTCGACCTCAAGTATAAACGGGGGCCGACACATGTGGATGCAGATGGGTTGTCCAGACGGCCACAGGCACCCCCAGAGGAAGATGAGGAATACAAGGAGTCTTTGGGAAAGATGAAGTGCTTACTGGATCGAGCACAGCGGTTTGAGAATCAGATCACGATTTCACAGCCTGCGATAAATGCCATCATGACTGCAAAGGGAGTGAAATCGTCAGTCGTGTCTCTCAACCACGGTCTCACCGAACCCCATCGGCTACCCGACCCGCCTCTGACGTCACCAGACCAGCAAGATGTCATTCCAGCAGCTGAGGCGGTGATCAAGGATCCCCTGGCGATCCCAGACGACATACTGAATCCAGATCCATCAGGACGCTCCTCGACCCATCAGGCAGTCAGTGAGCAGGAATGGCGACGTCTTCAGCGTGCTGATCCGAACATCGCTGTAGTCATGGATTGTTTGGAACAGTGCCGTACCATCGGAAAGGCTGCAAACTCTGAGCTGAAAGTGTACTCCAGGGAGATGAAAAGGCTGACGCTTAAGAGTGGAGTCCTGTACCGACGGACGGAGCACAACGGATCTCAGCGCCTGCAGATAGTCGTCCCAAAGTCCTACAGGAAAGTAGCCATGAAGGGCGTCCACGAAGATCTCTTTCACACCCATTTCGAGGATGCCATCCAGCAAGCGAGGATGCGTTTCTTTTGGCCATTCATGTCATCTGACCTCGAGAAGAAGATCAAGAGATGCGAAAGGTGTGTCCGACGCGGCGCGGCTGCCCAGAGAGCTCCAATGAGCACGATTGTAACAACTACTCCTCTAGAGCTCATCTCCATTGATTTCCTCACCATCGAAGTCAAAGGGAAAAAACAAGACATCCTCGTCGTCATGGATCACTTCACGAAGTTCGCACAAGCGATCTGCACAAAGGACCAGTCTGCAAAGACAGTCGCAAAGGCTTTGTGGGACAACTTTTTCACTATATATGGGTTCCCTCAACGGATCCTATCGGACCAAGGGCGTGACTTCGAGTCCAAACTCATAAAGGAGTTGTGCACTATGCTTGGGATTGACATCTGGCAACCCTGTAGAGCGGTGGAACAGGACGCTGATTGGTATGCTGCGTAGTCTGAGTGACAGCCAGAAGTTGGACTGGAGGAAGCACCTGAAGTCATGCGTTCACGCCTACAATGCGTGCATACACCAAAGTACGGGTTACAGCCCATTCTACCACTTTTTTGGAAGACATCCCAAACTACCTATTGACCTTGCCTTCGGCATCGACCTTGAGAAGAAATCAAAGGGGACACCCAGAGACTACATCCAAGGTTTGAAGCGTAGTCTGCAAGCCGCATACAAGTCAGCATCCAACAACATGGCCAAAACAGCTGACAGCAACAAAAGGCGCTACGACATGAGGGCACATGCAGCTGCTTTGGAGCCAGGGGATCGCTGTCTTGTTAGGAAACTGGGCCCGAGGATCTCTTCCAAGATCGATGACCGATGGGAGAAGGACGTCTATGTCGTGGACTCCCGGGTAGAAGACCTGCCAGTCTACACGGTGGTTAGGGAAGATGGGCTGGGTCCAAGACGGACACTACATCGTAACCTTCTGTTACCAGTCGGGGCCCTGGGGATTGCCCCTACCGTTCCGCCGAGACCCCAGAGGTCTCACGACCACAAGACCCACGACATCACCAGAGAAGCTGTGGACGACGATGAGGAGCAAACTCTTCCGCCTCTGGCCGTCACGGTGGAGACATCGAAGTTGCGGCCAGATGCCCCAGAGTTCCATCCGCCAGAAGGCGCACCAGCTACCGCTGATCCCGACGCGGGTGTACCGGATAACGCGCGAGTTCCGGTGGATGAAGAGGGGCTGGAGCAAGTCACAACTGAACCAGAGGAACCGCAAGAGGCCGAGGAAGAGGATGATGAAGTGGAGAAGGCACCGCAACTTCGCCGCTCAACCAGGATCAGAAGGCCCGTTGAAAGATACGGTCTGCAGTACCAGTGCAGGACAGCAGAATTAGACCAGGGTCTGGTTGAGAGGGCTAATGCAGTCATTTACACTCTCCTCAAACAACCTACTTCCGCCGAAGTAGTTGGGCTAGTTGAGCGTGCCCTCTGGGGAATCGTTAACCTGGGTTAAGAGTATCCAGTATAGTAGCACGGTGAAATTTGTTATTTCACTAGTTGGGAAAATGTTCCCAAATTCATGTTGAATTATGGGGAACATTTCTCTCCCCGGGTATGTGTAACCACTAGTAGTGCTTACTAGTTTTTTCTCTGTATTTTTCTTCTTTGCACTCCCCGTTTAGTGCCTGTAGTAATTAAACTCTGGCACCAACGGTAACTGTTTTTACGAGTTCGCCCCAAGGGTCACACCAAGGGCCATGTCCAGCTCAGCGTTCCCCCGAGTTCAATTGTTCAATGTCAGGCTATTAGTTGATAAACAAACCAGCGCCTCTTGGCATCAAGACGCTGGGACCAAGACCGCGCAGTTTACCACCAAACGCCGGTCAGGCCAGACGCAAATCTTTGTTCAAGCTCAGGACCTGTTCAAACCTTAGAGGTATGTGGAAGAATTTCCTATTATTTTTACTATGTCAATTTGGGTATTGTTTGATGTTACGGTTATGATAGAATTGTATTTTATGCATATTATTTTACATTTAGTGTTTACTGTTTTTGGCTGAAAGATAATGAAATGATTTTTGGTCGTATTGGTCTAACGGACACAGTCGTGTGCAGTAATTTGAGCTATAGTCTGTTCAGTGCGTTGTCTGTGTAATATTTGTTTGATGATGCTTTGTGCTATTGGAAAAATAGACGGCTAGTCGTATTATTAGCGTATGATACACTTTAGTAGAAGGTGAAGTTGAAGTTATTATTACTTTTATTGTTGTCACGGTTACTATTGTTTTTAGTGGAGTTTATAGTGAAATTTTATAACTTTAGTTAGGCTTTAGTTTTATATAAAATGGCTGAATACGTGCAGATATTAGACAGTTGGAATAGGAAACTATGGAACAATAGGAGGAGGGGGGTAAGGTGGACATGCTGGTCAGTGATGCTCAGGTTTTATCAGCTCTGGGCTGGCACTAATGATGGTGACGACAGTAGAGGCGGCGGGGTGTTCAAATGATTCGAGTTGAACCTATGATGCTCTCAGCAGAATAGGGGTGTGTTCGGATCAGATGTTTGTTACATTTTCTGTAACGTTTGTAGTTATCGGGAACTATATAGAGGAAACTAATTGTTTACAACGGTGGAATTAATGACTTTAAGTCATTGAGGTATAAGCTTTTATGTAAAAGTTACCTCATATTAATGGATGTTTTTACATACCATCAAGTATAGGTTGGAACTGATTTAGACTTATGTTCCTTTTTTTTTATTGGAGCTAATTTATGAAGTCTAATCCAACTTTACATACCAGATGATAGCGTATACTCTAGACTGTATTATTGGCAGTGAGTTCGCTTGTAAGGTATTGTGTTTTTCCTCTGATGCGATGTTCCGATACTATAAATTTGTTATGGGCGATGTTCAGATAAGATGTTTGTCGCATAATTATGTTGTAGTTTTTCTAGCCTGTTGTTAAACATTGGATGTTTGATTGTCCATTGCAGAAATCTGGCTAGAGCCCTTTTTTCCTTCCCTTTCTTTCCCTTTTTTTCCCTTCCCTTTTTCCTTTCCTTCTTTTCTTTTGTTATTACCTTTTCTTTTCCTTAGTTCACTTACGCAAGCCAAAGAACTCGCTTGCGGGCCGACCGGCTATTATTATCATTATTAGTCTGTGTCTATCAAAATTAATTAAACTACAAACAAACGTAACATCCCTTTTGTAGTCTTTTCTGTATCGTACGGTGTGAATGACAGACACAACGAGCCCACCCCGTAAATCACCCACTCTCGACCATTGTCAGGTGGTTTACATAAAACTCAAAGAACAGTTATTGAAAATACAAAAGTTACATAATAAACTAATAATTTACGTTTTTACACACACACACACACACACACACACACACACACACACACACACACACACACATACACACTGCTTTGACGTTTGAACAGATTTATCTGTTCAGAAATGCTATTGACTGCAGACTGTATTTGATTTAGGTATTGACTATGCCGCTATTGACTGTATCTGATTTAGGTACGCGAAATCGTCTACCAGATGGTAGAAGCTCATAATGTTTGCAAGGACATGGCTGTTGTCATCCACAATCACCCTAGCCTTCCGTACCACAACAGGATGGTGGTTGCTTGGCCTGCCAGTCTATCTACTCAGCCATTACCTTTCACTTCAGCATGTCCAGGGCAGTACACCCACACTGAGGAGTTTTCGAAGGTAGATGTCGACCATTGACACATTACTCCAGCCGGTGTTTCCATTCCACTTTTCACTTTTGGTAGCAAGTTCACTGAATCTGTGGGGATGATGGCATGTGATGATGATGATGAGTTGATGCTTAATGTCCTCAGATGTCATTTGACATATTAGGGACAAGTTGTGACCAATGCCGAAGCACGGTTCAATAAAAGCCACAAATGGCATGTGGTCCGACTGTCACCTCTTGAGGCAACCCAGCGGAGGGCATGCGTGACTGCTTCCACTTCCATTGTCAAGCTGGAGGTTGAGACCGTATAGGCTGCACTGTCTTCACGGATGGTATAGGTAGCCGCACCTTGCTTGACAGTGAAGCCCCACCCTGACTGGTCTGGTGACTGAGCCATCAGTGTAAACCGCTATGAGGTCTTGCGGTCTGCTTTTTTCTTCAATGAGAAGTTTGATCCCTGACTTCTTTTGTCTGCTGGCCATTCTCGACAGTGCTTTCCAAAGCTTTCTGGCAGGAGTGTCTCACAGAGACGCTGGAACTGGTTTGGGTACCTTTCCCACTCCTTGGTTCGCTTGAACTCTGTTAGATGATATACTTGCAGTATTGAGTCCTCTGCTTGACCCATCCAAGACTTGCCCCGTCCCGGTCTGCATCCCTTTGTGTCTTTCACGGCTTCATGAAGTGGGCTGTCGACAGTACTGAAGTATGCTTTGACCTGCTCCACTTTCTGTCTGGTGTGCATTGGAGTGAGGTCTAGGCATGAACCTCATGGTCTCAGTGGGCGTGTCCTTGGTTGTTCCCAGTATGACTCGCTTTGCCTCGTTCTGCACTCTGTCCAGCTTTAGCAGGTTTATCTGTGTCATTGCTGTGAGGCCTAGTCCGTAGTCAATGACACTGAGCACCACACTTTAACAGCAGGAAGAGGTGGCGTTGTTCAATACCCTTTGCAGCCATAACCTTCAGGACTGACAGACCTTTCTAGCACTTCAATGCTGTTGCTTTAGTGCTTCAGTACACTTTTCATATTCAACCCACGGAAGTGTTACTCATAAAACCGGAACTCGCCCATTCTATTGTCTGTTCAAAGCAATTCTTGGCAGTGACCGGCCCAGCCTGGGGAGGATTGAAGCGTGTGATTACATTGTTAACCTCAACTGCGCGGCCGCACTTTATATCGCAACAGAATGCAAAGTTTGAATCTGACCAGTCATTAACATTACTGTGTCTTCCGTTTCGGTGAGGCTAAACTCGAGACCTCAGGTTTATTTTCAGGGTGGTTGGTTGTCCATTACGGCACGGCTATCAGTGGCGAGTTCCCATGTCATCAACCTTCACATTCTCAGTGGAAAGTTGACTTCAAGTCATCTTCGCTACCAGAGCATTGAGTTGAAACTGAAGAGAAGTTTATTTTATGTATTATGATCCTTGCGGACAGGAGTAGGGTTTGGGCGGTTATTAACTGTCACCCCCGCTCCCTCCCGGCCCCCCTCTCCCGCCGTTATCCGTGCTGCTCTCTCTCTCTCTCTCTCTTTCTCCTTGACAACAAGCTGCAAAAGGTTACCACCCAAATAGAGTCCGCACTTGAACTATGACTTTCTTTGCTCATCCCCCCCCCCCCCCCCCCCCCCCCCCGCCCATGTCTACTGCAGCTGTCAAGGGGTATAACCCAAACCGTTACCCGTGACTTCTCTCCCTTTCCCTCAGTCATCCTCCCGGCCCTACTTGAAAGCAATCCTGCAAAGGCGGGGTACAATCGGCCCTCACTGATCCAACCACCTTTCACCTTCAGTCAGTGTTGGTCGTCCTGCCGGGTCCGATTAGTTTCCGCTGTCAGATATGGTAAGTTACTGCTGCTAGCAGACAGTGGATACGTTGTCTCTGCGGCTTCACCCTACGGCTGTTGGCCCACCTCGGTCGCTGCCGCTTCCCCGCCATCACAGGCTCAGCTTGGCATCAGGTCTTTGTCTCTGCGGCTCGTGTCACAGGTCTGGTACTCCCCTCCGGACTGTACTGGAGTGCCAGAGCGAGTGCATAGGATGCCTGTGGTTCAAGGGTCACTGCCATGTGTGCGAGACTAGACTCACTAAGCGCAAGTTACCCGGATGTGCTCAACGACATAGAAAATAAACAAGCAGCCACTTGACTGATGCGGGTTACCGGGAGAACTTGACAAAGCCCGTCAGTCTGTTTAAAATACTGAGACGGGCTTTGCGGGAGAGAGGCCGTGGCTGAGACGGAGAGCGAGAAGGGGGGGGAGGGGGGTCTGAGAGAGATTGCGCGCGCGCGCGCGCGCGAGAGAGAGAGAGAGAGAGAGAGAGAGAGAGAGGGAGAGAGAGAGAGAGAGAGAGAGAGACAGACAGACAGACAGACAGACAGACACTGAGACAGACAGACAGAGAGAGAAAGGGGGAAGGAAGGGACTGAGACTGTCCGGCGATATTACGCGCCGCATGCCTGTTAGTCCTTGCCACAAAGAGGTGCCCACTGCCTACTCTTTGCCAAGTACAGCCGGTACCAGCTGCATCAGCTTGTGTACTCAACTGCCACGTGAAAGTAATACGGCCGAATGCCGCATTGACTCGACTGATTTCTTTGTAAACACAGAAACGAGTACATGTTCTTTGCAACTCGGAATGTTCTTTGCAAAGCCAGTCAGTAGTGTGGGCTGTATGGTCCGCCTTGCGGCAGTCAGCAGTGTGGGCTGTATGGTCCGCCTTGCGGCAAAGTCACAGTCCGCCTTGCGGCAGTCAGCAGTGTGGGCTGTATGGTCCGCCTTGCGGCAAAGTCACAGTCCGCCTTGCGGCAAAGTCAGCAGTGTGGACAGTATGGTCCGCCTTGCGGCAAAGTCACAGTCCGCCTTGCGGCAGTCAGTAGTGTGGACAGTATGGTCCGCCTTGCGGCAGTCAGCAGTGTGGACAGTATGGTCCGCCTTGCGGCAGTCAGCAGTGTGGACAGTATGGTCTGCCTTGCGGCAGTCAGCAGTGTGGACAGTATGGTCCGCCTTGCGGCAGTCAGCAGTGTGGACAGTATGGTCCGCCTTGCGGCAGTCAGCAGTGTGGACAGTATGGTCCGCCTTGCGGCAGTCAGCAGTGTGGACAGTATGGTCCGCCTTGCGGCAGTCAGCAGTGTGGACAGTATGGTCCGCCTTGCGGCAGTCAGCAGTGTGGACAGTATGGTCCGCCTTGCGGCAGTCAGCAGTGTGGACAGTATGGTCCGCCTTGCGGCAAAGACGTACTGACAGCCTGGCTTTGCAAAGCGGCGCTGACCGGCTGACCGGCTGACCGGCTGCCCGCTATCCCTTGCGAGGAAGCAGAAGTGCCGAATGCCCACACTTGATTGTATCAGAATGTCACACTGAGTGTAACTGTACCAGCGGCTGATAGTTCTGTACCAGCCAACATGTAGCTAGGCTAGCACTAGCTCTTTTACTAATTCCTCAGCAACTTTGAACGGAATGGCGTGGTTCAGTGTCTGGCCTTAAACCCCCCCCCCCCCCCCCCCCACCACCACATTCCTTCCTTGAACAGAATGTCATGACTGGGCGTAAAAACAAAACAAAAAATAAGTTCCTTCCTTGAAAATATGGTGAAGTAGGAGGCACCTTCAGTGAAACTGGCAGTGTTGAACATGGTTACGACCTGTTTCGAATATTACCCAGTGAACATGCCGGATCCCGGATTCGCATCCGATCCAGATCAGCCGCTCGGAAGCATTGGCCAGAGGCAGGCCGGATGATTCTTGCACACCGGCTTGCTTCCGGACCGGATCCGTTTGGCCAAAACCTGGCACAGTCAGCCAGAACCAACCCGGATCAGGGCTGGTTTGCACAGTATGATCCGGACCGTCCGTGGAGGAACGGAACCGAGTCTGAAAGTGGGAAACTGGTAGCGGGCCTGCATTCTGCTAGAAACCTGGCCAGATGATTCCTGCACACCGGCTTGCTATGCGTTTGGTCCAAACCTGACCAGGCCATCGGCAGATCGGATCCGGGCCGGTTTTACACAATATGACCCACACCTTCTGTGGAAAAACGGAGCTGAATCGGAGGCAGCAAGTCGGATCCAGCGTAATACGATCTGGCCCGATTCTGGCTGAATGCTGGCCGTCAGCAATGGTCACAACTGGCGTTAACCGAAACGCTTCCGAATCGGATCTGGCATATTTACTTTGTGATTAGCACCGGCCGTGTTTAGCATTAATAATGATACATTATTTATGGCGCTCCGGCTCGTAAGAGCCCGGAGTGCTTACAGAGACTTAGGATAGGCTCATTTTATCACACACACACACACACACACACACACACACACACACACACACACACACACACACACACACACACACACACACACACACACACGCACGCACGCACGCACATACGCACGCACATACACACGCACGCACGCACACGCACACACACACACACACACACACACACGCACGCACGGACACACACACACACACACACACACACACACACACACACACACACACACACACACACACACACACACACACGCACACACACTACTGACAAACACGTGCATTACTGGTGATAGGTTGGTAGAATGCGAAGAAAGGAAACGACAGCTCAGTATGCAGAAGAGAAGAGGTGGGTTTTCAGTTTTGACTTTAAAGAAAAAAGTGAGAGGAAGAGAGTTCCAGATCATAGGCCCGATGTACTGAAAGGATCTCTCCCCCAGGGTCCTCCTCCCCATCGCAGAAACACGAAATATCCGAGTATCCGAGGCTGAGTGAAGAGGGTGAGGAGAGTAAATCAGAGAGGTATGGAGGAGCTGTACCAGAAACAATGTGGAAACAGATGAGAGCTATTTTGTATTGAATCCGGCTGCTGATTGGTAGCCAGTGGAGATCGTAAAGTAAAGGAGTGATGTTGGCAGATTTAGGAGCTTTGCAAATGAGGCGAGCTGAGCAGTTGATACTCGTCGAATTTTATCAAGGAGAACCGGAAGAGAGCCAGCAAGGAGAGCATCACAATAATGAAGCCTAGAGAACAAGAGAGGGAAGAAGTACCATCAGTGCCACCCGCGTAAGTGAAAGTGACAGGTGTAGTGAGAAACCTTTATCCGCGGGTCAGCGCGCCCAACCCTGGCTAATGTGTGCTGTCCCTAATGATCTTCCCGCACAATTGACTGACAGCGGCCCTGGCTTTGAACCTGCCGACAATAGCGGCCTTGACCTCACTCTCAGTCGCGGACAGCAGCTGTGTCCGGGCAGACTTCACGACGCTGGTG
>OY757541.1:45734197-45761697 GCA_963584105.1 Alviniconcha strummeri
TAGCTATCATGTACGGCTTACGTCTCGGAAGATCTAGTACAATGTTGAGGAACTTGAGGCAGTGCCTGTGGGGACAGAGTCACGACTAAGGATCACTCTTAGGATCGCGCAGAGACTTAAAAAGGAGTACAGAGAGACAGCGATCGACGATCTACTTTAAAAGAAGAGGAAAGAGGTAGGGATCAGGAGCTGTGTGAAAGTCGAGGTGGCCGTCCCCGTCCCTAATAGTCCGTATGGTCTCTGTGGACGTAAAGCAATATTGTAGTATCCAGAGGTCAGGAGCTGTCAAAGTGGAGGTGGCCGTCCTGGGCACCCCGTCCCTAACAGTCCTTATGGTCTCTGTGGGCGTAAAGCAGCACTGAACATCTCAAGCAGACCAGAACTAAGACATGTCTCAAACGTAACAATACCCGAACCTCTGGAGCTAAAGCCCGTTCTTAACTGGGCGAATGTTTGTTCGCCGAACATACTTCGGACACTTCGACGAACTATCATTCGTTCTTAATTGAACTTTTAGTTCGCCGAATACGGTTCGGACAGTCCAAACTTTACTTCATTCTCAACTGGCTTGTAATGAGATGCAAGCTTCGGCCCAAACTTGCGGCACCACGCGCAGCAGACAGCATGATCGAAAATGTAGGCTAAGTCAAGTCAATATACTTTCATCTCCCCTCACAGGGTAATTCAACTAACTACTATCTCATCCTGGGTCTCCGAGACAAGGCTGCGCCTCCCACAAGTCAACAAATAAACAAATTCCCTCCAAAGCGATTGAAGAACCAGCGACACCGTCATCAATTTTTATTTTTATTTTTTCTTCATCCACAGGAGAGCTCTGCTCTCAGCCAATCAGAGGCAATGATCGTCCAATAGGGCGAATGTTCCCCGGCAGAACATGTTGAGCGAATACTTCCAACTAGGTTCGTGAAGAAAAGTTGGCCCAATTAAGAACCAGCTAGCTTCGCCGAATACTTCGAACTAGGTTCGCGAAGAAACATTCGCCCAATTAAGAACGGGCTTAAGGTGGGGACTGAGCAGCGCTTATGGGCTCTCCCGAGCGCATACATACCATCTTGAAATTAACTTCTTCTCCTCCTATCCTCCTCTTCATCCGCTTCCTCCTCCTCCTTCTTCCCCTCTTTGTTGTTGCTGTTGTTCAGTGTTGTTCTTGGAACGGCTGCCAAAAAGCGAAACTAGGTTTACACGGACGCAGACACTGTCGGTGATTTTAACTGCAGACCAGATCCAAAACAACCAACGGGCCAGTGTCACCGAAGGATTTCTTCGCGACACGCAGTGAAAGAGATCTATAGACTACAACTGGAGTAAGTTCAAAAGCGAAAGCCAAGTTCTGAGTGCCATTTCAGCCTACCTGAAACAGACCGGATAACGCCGAAAGGAAGTTAAGCAGCTCTCAAAAAAGCACAGAGGCGGACTGGGTAGCATGAAGCCATCCTCCTGATAAATCTCTCACCAAGTAAGCTGATTTTTAGGCGGGCGGGAACGAGCGGCGACTCAGGTCAGGTGCTGTGGACGTGGACAAAAGCTGATTTTTAGGCGGGAGGGAACGAGCGGCGACTGTCAGGTGCTGTGGACGTGGACAAAAGCGCGCGGCATAGTCGTGATTCCTGCTCTGCCTCCGCATCTCGCTATCACCCACAACACTCGCACGCATACCCGTGCCAGCGCGTGCGTGAGTGCGTGTTGTCAGTCCTGGTGTATTTTTGGCGCACGGCTTCCCCCTCAGTTCCACCCCACCCCTCCCCCTCCCCCACTCCTTTCGCTTTCACACTTACCTGCTGCAGCCAAGTCGCAATGCCCGCGAAGATAGTCGACTGTACTGGTGGCGGAGTGGGTAGGACTTTCTCTGTGAAACGAATCATATACTTTAGTGCCAGGGGGTGCGGTTGGGGGGGGTGGAGGGGGGGGAGTGGGGCCCGGAGTCGGGGTGGGGGGTTGGGGAGGGGGGGTAGGGGGTATTTGGGAGGGGGAGTCTTCACTTCCCCCCACTCAACCAATTCATGTCCTTCGTTTGGAGAGCTCCGATTTTTACTGACTCTGCTTTGACTACATGACACCGGCTTTAGGACGCCGCGCCAGGTGAATCTCTGCCGGTGTATCCGAGTCTCTCTCTGTGTCTCTGTCTCTCTCTGTCTCTCTCTGTCTCTCTGTCTCTCTCTGTGTCTGTCTGTCTGTCTGTCTGTCTGTCTGTCTGTCTGTCTGTCTGTCTGTCTGTCTGTCTGTCTCTCTCTCTCTCTCTCTCTCTCTCTCTCTCTCTCTCTCTCTCTCTCTCTCTCTCTCTCTCTCTCTCTCTCTCTCTCTCTCTTATTACTAAATTTTATTGTACCACTTGGTTGTGTTGTAATTGTATCACGGGACAGGTTGCCCGAAAGGCATTCGTGGCTAAACCTTTATCCTTTCGTAATAAAGTTCAGTCAGTCAGTCAGTCAGTCAGTCTCTCTTCGTGTGTGTGTGTGTGTGTGTGTGTGTGTGTGTGTGTGTGGTGTGTGTGTGTGTGTGTGTGTGTGTGTGTGTGTGTGTGTATGTGTGCGTGCGTGCGTGCGTGCGTGCGTGCGTGCGTGTGTGTGTGTGTGTGTGTGTGTGTGTGTGTGTGTGTGTGTGTGTAACAGTGTGTGTGTGTAACAGTGTGTGTGTGTGTGTGTGTGTGTGTGTGTGTGTGTGTGTGTGTAAGGGGGGAGCGAACGCGTTGTGTGTGCTTGTCAGTGTGTCTATGTGAGTGCACGCGCCGACCGTGCCTCACTCCATGTGCATTTTCTTTTTTCAGTCGCGGCAATAAAGACGGACTGAAGTGAACTGACGTGAGATGTGGGTGACGGAAGTGAATTGACGTGAGATGTAGGTGACTGAAGTGAACTGACGTGAGATATGGGTGACTGAAGTGAACTGACGTGAGATGCGGGTGACTGAAGTGAACTGACGTGAGATGCGGGTGACTGAAGTGAACTGATGTGAGATGCTGGTGATTGAAGTGAACTGACGTGAGATGCTGGTGACTGAGGTGAACTGACGTGAGATGCGGGTGACTGAAGTGAACTGACGTGAGATGCGGGTGACTGAAGTTAACTGATGTGAGATGCTGGTGATTGAAGTGACCTGACGTGAGATTCGGGTGACTACGGGATGGCGCTGTGACCAAGAGCGGAACGACTAGTCCGGTCCAGATGACGGTGAGGGCCTCAGTGTCAGATTCCAGGCGGGGTAATCTTGGTCAGTTTCCCTCCTTCTTTTCTTCGTTCTGCGTTAGTTGTCTCCCCTGAGAGACGTTTTATGTTACAGTCAGTCCAGTAACTTTTCAAATGCTCTGTTCTCTATTATCTCTGTTACAAGTAAACGACGCAGAGGTAAAAAAGAAGTCCAAGGACTACTTGCGCCATGCGCGGACTTGCAAGGTGGTGCAGCGTCGGCTGTTAGCAGCTTGAAAAGTGCGGAGTAAGCCATGAGAAAAGTCAGTCAAAGCGCAAAATACTGAGGTCGGCTGAATTGTGCGTAGGGGCATCAGTCCGTACAGCACCACAGTTTTTCAGTGACTGATGGATGCTAGTTTCAAGTTTAGTATATAGAGCATATGGAAGGGAAGCATTTGAGTCTTTGCGGACATCTGTTTTTTGACCTAGTGCTGATACTTGTTTGACAGCACCATTCGGTGTACCAGATGTAAGAGTCATTTCCCCGTTTTCATCTGAACATTACTTTTAATTCAGTTTGCCTTTTTGAACATTCTCCTTGAACCGTAATCTTACATCCTGGAACTGCTTCTCTCTCTCTCTCTCTCTTGGAATCACTCGGTTCCAGCACCCGTATTTGCAGTGTCTCAAGTTCCTGCTCATTCTTGAAGTCAGTAAGGTCGTTGTGACCAACCACAGAACAGGATGGCCGGTTGCACAGGGTTGGCAGGAAATCGTGCTGTGGCCGAGTGATTCTAACAAGTGACAGTGCCAGTGATCACTTACTTAACCGAGGTTTTGTTTTGAAGACAGATATTCGGAGAGGCAAGTGGAACTAAAAGTACGTTCAGAAATAAAATAAATTTAATATGAAATTTGGGGCACAGATCCGGAAATGTATTTGCTTTTTTCCAAACAGCGATCAGTTTTGTCAATGTCGTAGTGCAGTGCCACCGGATAACGAGGCCAAGGCACAGAACCATGTACACTTCTGGCAGATTTCGTGCACCAGAATTCCACATCAGTCCTACAGGGACTGTGACGAGAACAAACTATTCTATGATGACGTCACAGTTTGTTCTCTATTTACAACTATTTTTAAGGTAAAACCCTTTTGTTGGTGGTGTTGTGTTTGTTGGTTTTAACTTCATGTATTCATTATTTGACGAGCCCGCCATGACCGCAACAAAATTGCCCCTTGTGGGATAATTAAAGTTTTATTTATTTATTTTTATTTGATTTTTAAACTCCCCACCCCATTTCAGGGAGAGAGCCTCGTGAACGTCACCTGGAGGCGGGGCCCCAAAGCTAACGTTACGCTCGCTCGTTCGTAGCCCAAGGCTTCTGTTACTTTGAGGTAGGATACAGGCAATGTCGGCGCACTCTCTGTGATGAGGGAAGGAAGCTGCTCTCTGCTGCCTAGCTGGTGCTGAAGGGCTGGCCCCAGCGCGCGCTGTAGCCCCTATTCTCCTGGTCCCGCCACGAGCCACGAGGCATCAGCCCTTCCATCCACTCGCGCCTCTTCAAGCCCTCGTCACCAGTCTTCGGTAGAGGTGGTTGCACCTGGAGTACTTGCGTCTGATCCCCGTGGAAGTGGTTCAAATCCCGAAGAATACGGAAGATGGGATAGAAAATACGGTGTCGGGGTTTAGTGTGCGTGTGCGTAGGATTATCACTAAGTGAATTCACGTTTTATGGATCGGTTGGTGGAGTCTGTGTTGTGGTAGGGGTTAGATGGTTTGCTTTCGTTCCGATTTAGTAACAATTTGACAACCTGGAAAAAGAAAAGAAAAACAAAAACAAAAAACAAAAACAAAAACTTTGAGGATCACAGTGACACTAAAGCGCGCCCGTAGGCAGTCAAGGAGATTTATTTCACGTGGCTTGGTTAGGGTCATTGTTGGAGTGACACAGCTGTTTGCACATAGAAGTGACACAGCGGTCTGCATTCATGCGGGTTGAAACTGTTCTTCAAAACGTGCATCATACAGGTAGGTAAGTTTAAGTAAAGAACTATGCACGATGGTGACACCTACAGGTGGATGTTTGCTAAGTGTAGTAACAATTACAGGTAGATGTGTGCATGTGTGACAAGAGCAGTGTGTAGTGACAATTACAGGTAGATATGTGTATGTGTGACAAGTGCAATGTGTAGTGACAATTACAGGTAGATGCAGTAGATGTGTGCATGTGTGACAAGTGCAATGTGTAGTGACAATTACAGGTAGATGCAGTAGATGTGTGCATGTGTGACAAGTGCAATGTGTAGTGATAATTACAGGTATATGTGTGCATGTGTGACAAGAGCAGTGTGTAGTGACAATTACAGGTAGATGTGTAGCAAATGCTGTGTGTAATCACAATTACAGGAAGATGTGTGTGTGTGTGTGTGTGTGTGTGTGTGTGTGTGTGTGTGTGTGTGTGTGTGTGTGTGTGTGTGTTTGTTTGTGTGTGTGTGTGTGTGTGTGTGTGTGTGTGTGTGTGTGTGTGTGTGTGTGTGTGTGTGTGACCAGAGCAGTGTGTATGACAGTTACAGGTGTGTGTGTGTGTGTGTGTGTGTGTGTGTGTGTGTGTGTGTGTGTGTGTGTGTGTGTATGACAAGTGTAGTGTGTAATGACAATTGCAGGTAGACATGTGTGTGTGTGTGTACCAAGAGCAGCATGTAGTATGTAGTGACAATTACAGTTAGATGTGTGCAAACTGTGACAAGACAGTGCAGTGAGCAGTATGTTGTGACAACTACAGGTAGATGTGTGCCAAGAGTAGCGTGTAATGACAAGTACAGGTAGATGTCTGCATGTGTGACTAGTACAGTGTGTAGTGTGTAGTGACAGTTACAGGTAGACATCTGCATGCATGACTAGTACAGCATGTAGTGTCTAGTGACAATTACGGGTAGATGACTGCATGTGTGCCAAGTACAGTGTGTAGTGTAGTGACAATTACAGACAGACGTCAGCATGTGTGACAAGTGCAGTGTGTAGTGACAATTACAGGTAGTCGTCTGCATGTGTGACAAGTGCAGTGTGTAGTGACAATTACAGGTAGACTTCTGCATGTGTGACGAGTGCAGTGTATAGTGACAATTACAGGTAGGCGTCTGCATGTGTGACAAGTGCAGTGTGCAGTGTGTAGTGACAATTACATGTAGACATGTGCGTGTGTGCCTACAACACTGTGTGATGTGTAGTGACAATTACAGGTAGACATGTACATGTGTACCAAAAAGTGTGTAATGTGTAGTGACAATTACAGGTAGATATGTGCATGTGTGCCAACAACAATATGTAATGTGTAGGGACAATTATGCGTAGACGTCTGCATGTTTGACAAGTGCAGTGTGTAGTGACAATTACAGGCAGACGGCTGCATGTGTGACAAGTGCAGTGTGTAGTGACAGTTACAGGTAGGCGTGTGCATGTGTGACAAGTGCAGTGTGTAGTGACAGTTACAGGTAGGCGTGTGCATGTGTGACAAGTGCAGTGTGTAGTGACAGTTACAGGTAGGCGTGTGCATGTGTGACAAGTGCAGTGTGTAGTGACAGTTACAGGTAGGCGTGTGCATGTGTGCCAACAAGAGTGTGTAGCGTGTAGTTACAGGTAGACGTGTGCATGTGTGCCAACAACAATGTGTGATGTGCCGTGTCAATTACAAGTAGACGTCTGCACGTGTTTCAAGAGCAGTGTGTAGTATCAATTACAGGTAGACGTTTCAAGTGTGCCAAGGGCAGTGTGCAGTAGTAATTGCAGGTAGACTTGGGCACGTGTGCCAAAAGCTGTGTGTAGCATGTAGTGACAAGTACAGGTAAAGGTGTGTGTGTGTGTGTGTGTGTGTGTGTGTGTGTGTGTGTGTGTGTGCGTGTGTGTGTGTGTATGTGTGTGTGTGTGTGTGTGTGTGTGTGTGTGTGTGTGTGTGTGTGTGTGCTCGCGCCAAAAGGAAAGTTTAATGTGTGTAGTGACAACCACAGACATACGTGCGTGTCAGTATTTTCAAAAGAAACATGCCATTTATAATGGCAGTCGCAGGTGCACATGGAGTCGGTGTGTTTGCCAAATGGAAGATGCAGTGTGTAATACAGTCACAGTGCACGTTGTGCATGTGTGTTTGCCAGAAGAAAGGTGTGTTGTTACAGTCACAGGTAGATGCGTGTGTAGGTGCATTTGCCAAAAGGAACGTGTGTGTAATGGCAATCAAAGGCAAATGTGTAGGAAGTTGTGTGTAATGACAGTCAAAGGTAGATGTGTAGGGAATTGTGTGCATTTGCAGTCAAAGGTAGATGTGTAGGAAGTTGTGTGTACTGGCAATCAAAGGTAGATGTGTAGGAAGTTGTGTGTAATGGCAATCAAAGGTAAATGTGCGTGGGTTCACTTGCAAAAGGAAGGTGTGTGTTAAGGCAATCACAGGTAGACTTGAGTGTAGGTGTGTTTGCCAAAAGAAAGATGTGCGTGATAACAGTCACAGGGAAACGTGTAGGTAGTTGTTAGTGTGTTTGCTAAAACGGAAGATATGTGTAGTGACAATGACAGATGCAAGTGTGTAAGTGTGTTTACCGAAAGGCTGGTGCAGTGTGCAGTAGTGACAATCACAGGTGCAGGTGTGTGGACATGTTTGACAAACGTCTGGCCCAGTAGTGACAGTGCTGTGGAGCGATAGCGATGTGGGGGGCGAGCCACTGCCTGCAGTCTGCATCTGTACCACCGAGCGGGGAGGGGGTACACACAGGAGGGGTACACAACGGTTTTCCCACACACGGGTGGAGGGGGGTACACACAGTTTACCCACACAGGAGGTGGTGGGGGGGGGGGGGGGTACACACAATTTACCCACACAGGAGGTGGGGGAGTACACACAATTTACCCACACAGGAGGTAGGGGGTACACACAATTTACCCACACAGGAGGTAGGGGGGTACACACAATTTACCCACACAGGAGGTGGGGGGTACACACAATTTACCCACACGGGAGGTGGGAGGGGTACACACAGTTTACCCGCACCAGAGGCGCGGAGGGGGGGGGGGGCTACACACAGTTTACCCACACAGGAGGTGGGGGGGGGGGGTTACACTCAGTTTACCCACACAGGAGGTGGGGGGTACACACAGTTAACCCGCACCAGAGGCGGGGGGAGGGGGGAGGGGGGCTACACACAGTTTACCCACACAGGAGGTGGGGGGGGGGGGGTTACACTCAGTTTACCCACACAGGAGGTGGGAGGGTACACACATTTTGCCCGCACCAGAGGCGGGGGGTGGTGTGGGGGGGGGGGCTACACACAGTTTACCCACACAGGAGGTGGGAGGGGGGGTTACACTCAGTTTACCCACACAGGAGGTGGGAGGGGGGTACACACAGTTTACCCACACAGGAGGTGGGGGGGTACACACAGTTTACCCACACAGGAGGTTGGGGGGGGGGGGGGGTACACACAGTTTACCCGCACAGGACGGGGGGGTGGAGGCAAAAAAAACCCGCTCCTGTCCCTCTGTCAGTTGCAGCTGTTGCTTCACTCTGTAACGGCGAGAGAGGGACTGAAATCAATGCTTTTGTGGTTCACTCTGCAATATGCGATATGAGGCTGACAACACAGAAGAACGAAATTGCACTCTTTTGTTCGGTGGGACAGGACAAAACAAATGTCTGTCCTATGCCATTTCGGCACGATTGCCTTTTACACTCCGCAGCACGGAGACAATACTTGCCGTTCACCGAACCCTGACAATGAAAAGTACAGTTACTTTACCTGACTGTGACACTAAGATCATTGATGCGGATTATCTGTCCTATAGAGCGTAACTGACGGATGATGAGAATACGTTGAGTCAAAGGCATGCTTTTGTTTCTTCTTTCCTTCCTCTTTGGCTATCGGTAACAAGTCAGTTCAGAACGCTGTTGGGTTGAAATGGAGGATGTCACTGCAAATAGCTTTTTGTTGTTGCTGCTGTTCTTGCCCTTATTAATGAAAAATATTGTTGAAATTTTTGAAGGATGTAGAGAAAACGGCATTGTCCGGTCAGCAATTTCAGTAAAATTCCGTTTGTAAAAAAAAAAAAAAGGATGACTGGCCTGTTTTGGTGTTGGTCAAGCGCAGTTCTAATTGTGCTGATCTGACGGAACAGAAGTTGAAGCAGGTCGGTGGGACGTATAACTGTCTCCTCTTCCTCTCTCATCTTCTTCTCGTTGGCTCTTGGGCTCTGCGCCTGTATTGTTGTTGTTGGTGTTGGTGGTGGTAGTAGTGGTGGTTATGCTTATCTTTCTCTCTGTTTGTCTCACTCTGGATCTGTGTGTGTGTGTGTGTGTGTGTGTGTGTGTGTGTGTGTGTGTGTGTGTGTGTGCGTGTGTGTGTGTGTGTGGGCGTGCGTGTGGGCGTGCGTGCGTACGTGTGCGTGCGTGCGTGTGTATGTGTGTTCGTGCGTGTGTGTGTGCGTGTGTGTGTGTGTGTGTGTGTGTGTGTGTGTGTGTGTGTGTGTGTGTGTGCGTGTGTGTGTGCGTGTGTGTGGGCGTGCGTGTGGGCGTGCGTGCGTACGTGTGCGTGCGTGCGTGTGTATGTGTGTGCGTGCGTGTGTGTGTGTGCGTGTCTGTCTGTCTGTCTGTCTCTGTGTGTGTGCATCTTTCACATAGTTATGCTTGAACCTTTGTTGATGTCTACATTATGTGTTAGCTTTTTGTTAAATGACTGGTAGGGTTTCCGTCTCCATGTACATTACGTGTGCCATATTATGCTTGTTCAGCGCTTTGAGCCGCTGTGTAGGCGCTTTACAAATTTCCATTATTGTTATGATTATAATTAAGATTCATTCTGTCATCACTACAAGGCAGCAACATAGCTAGGTTGACTCGCTGATACTTACGCCCCCCCCCCCCCCCCCCCTTACCCTCCTCCCCCCGCCCCCGACTTATTTGTCTGTCCTGCTGTCTCGACCCGTGAAGTACACAGCATGATCACTGTACACACCAACACATCAAATTCGCTGTACACACCAGCACACTAAACACAATGGTGGTTTGTTACATTCCCTTTTGCATGTTGGTTCTTTCAGGCAGACTTTCTGCACACACACACACACACACACACACACACACACACACACACACACACACACACACACACACACACACACACACACACACACAAGGCGTTCAAAACAAATGCGGTGTCTACCTTTCTGTCCTGCGTGCCAACCTGGAATATGAATTCATGAGCCAGAAATAATAATCTAACAAAAGGCATCGACACAAAACATGAGGCAGAGAGAGAATGAGAGAGGGACTGGGGTAGAGGGTGGGGGTCTACCAGAGTATTTACATTCTAGCAACGTAAAGATCGTGCGTGTGGGTCATCTGCGTTTTGTATTCTTGGTTGACACAGTTCCCTTCATGGGCCAACCGCTGTGCTTGCTTTCCAATCGATTGCAGCGATCAATTGTTTGATTGTTGCACAGCCCTGTTAATGAATTCTGTATCCCTGTACACATGGAACAACACTATTTCTGGGCCTTCACTGTGTCCTTGAAGGATCAGTTGCCTAATATCACCTTGCTGTGAACAGACATACAGTTACTACGGACATGCAAGGCTTGCCTCGTAAGGTGTAGCTTTGTCCAGGATTTGGTTGAGGCAGGAAACAGCTCCCGCCGAAACTAAATAAAACATTCATTGATTTGTAGGAGCATCCTTTTCCCAGTTATGAGCAAGGTCAACAAATGTCCATTTACAGTGTATATCTTTCTGAACCAGTTTCATGGTCGGAGGACAATTCTCGATCTTGAATTATATATTATTTTTATGCCACATGCAAGTGTCGCCGAGCATGCTGCAATTTGAGTCTCTTCTTCTTTCTTTCTTTATTTCCTCTTCTTCTTTCTTTCTTTCTTTCTTTATTTATTTATTTCCTCTTCTTCTTTCTTTCTTTCTTTCTTTCCTCTTCTTCTTTCTTTCTTTCTTTCTTTCCTCTTCTTTCTTTCTTTCTTTCTTTCTTCCTTTTTCTTCTTCTTCTTCTCCTTCTTCTCCTTCTTCTTCTTTCTTTCTTTCTTCTTCTTCTTTCTTTCTTTTTTCTTTCTGTATTTCTTCTTCTTCTTCTTCTTCTTCTTCTTCTTCTTTTCTTCTTCTTCTTCTTTCTTCTTCTTTTCTTCTTCTTCTTCTTCTTCTTCTTCTTCTTACGGCATAGACTCAAAGTCTACAGGCAGAGCATTACGAGTATTTACGAGGATTGCTTGAAAGGGGAGGGAAGGAATGGAAATAAAATTGTTTGGAGGGGGACGTGGGGGTGGGGTTGCGGTGAGAGAAGAAGAAAACGGATCCCTGACCGGATTTTTGGTATTGAGAGGGGGAGGTTTCACTCACCTGTGAGCAAAGTGTCCAGGGAAGGGGCTTGGACCATTTCCCCGGAAAGAACTATGGTCCCACCAGGATCAGATTTTAATAACCCCTCTGCTTTCTGCTTGGTATTGTGGGCCAAAACTCGAATTCCGCTCCGGGGAGGTGGGGGTGGGGGGTGGGGGGTGGAGGGGGGGAACTGATGCACCCAAAAGGCTCTTTATGAAGGGAGTAGGACTCTGTCTCTGTCTCTGTCTGTCTGTTTGTCTGTCTCCCAGATCTAAGTATAACGCCTCGACAATTAATTACTGGCTTCTTTTTTCATCTTTTCTCTACACTTCACCCAAAAGAACAGTCAATGGGAAGAGGTGGACTGCCTCGGGTCAGACTGACCACTAGGAGCAGGATCCAAACACACGAAAGGCTGAACGCAGATTTTAATTACACGACACACAAGCATTTCACGTTTTCACGGTAAACCCCTTTTTCAAGCAACAAACAGGTAATATTTGTACTATCAGACAACAAGAAAATCCCAGAAAATGTGCATACTGTGTGACCGTGTTAAAATAAATAAGCGTTCGTTAGACTCTTTTTGGGTTTGGATCTACCAGACAACGATAAATGAAAACTGTCTACCTTTCTGGTTTCTGGTTTCAGTTAGTGCTGGAGCGTGCTGAAGAAAGAAGTCTTCAGCACACTGCTACACTAATTGTAAGCTGATAAGGGTTTTCCCTGAAACGTTTGGCATGTTTTGAGTTGTCTAATTAAAATCAGCGTTCTTGTGTTTCCTTTTGTGTGTTTTGATCTTATTTCAGAGCTCTAACAGTCAACTTTGTTTCAGATATTTTTCTACGGCTTTTTTCTGATGCTATGCCTCTGTTGGATTTAGCTACATTGTATTACCTACATGCCAGGTCAGCGTTCTTGTAGGTGACTCAGGTGTCCCTTGTTATATATGTGACGTCAGTCTAGCCTATTAATTCCCTTATTTGATTGGCAGGATGAAAAACGAAACATGTGTCCATTTTTCCGGTTAATAAGCGTTGCTACTACTTTTTAAAAACATTTTTCTTTTCTTTTTTCTCTCTCTTCTTTCTTCTCTTCTTTTCATCCCTTCTGTTTTCTCTCTATATTAACCTGGTATGTTTTCTGTCGCATCACGACTTTAAATGTTGCCATTCATAAACTGTCTTTGCTTTAAGATAATTTCTCATCAGGCTCCCATCTACCTTTCAGAACTTCTTCGCCTTTACACTCCTTCCAGGCAGCTCCGCTCTTCTACAGACACCAGAGTGTTCAGAATACCATCCTTCCGAACAAAGTCATGTGGTCAGCGCTCTTTCTCTTACCAGGCTCCAGTTATCTGGAACCAACTCCCTGTTTCTGTCCGCCATTGCACCTCTGTCAGCTCTTTTAAATCTTCCTTGAAAACTTGTCTCTTTTTAAAAACCTTTTCTTCAGTCTCATTGCCCCGATTGCCCCGATATGCGACTGGTGTGTGGTGTGTGTGTGTGTGACTGTGTGTGTGTGTGTGTGTGTGTGTGCGTGTGCGTGTGCGCGCGTGTGCGTGTGCGCGTGTGCGTGCGTGTGCGAGTCTGTGTGTGTGCGTGCGTGTGTGTGTGTGTGTGCATTCATGTTGTATGCGTTGAATTTTGACAATATGTACTTGTAAAGAGGGAGTACGTGCTTAGGGCCTGTGCGGGTTAGGCGCTCTAAGTATTCATTATTATTATTCTGTCAGCGTAATAAGAACGTAGTAATAATTTGTTATGACGAAATGACTGTCAGCATATTAATGAGTCAGAATGCGGCATTGGATAAGATCTTTCATGCAGCACGTCGTCCTTCGTTTCAGAAGGTTGGCTCGAAGCGAGGCCTAGCAACAGCTGAACTGCTTCTGATGGTGAAACCCTCAACAACACGGACACAATCGACCCGCCAACACGTGTTACCACGTTCACAGGGGTCGACTGCAAATACGCCAGCCGTTTGTACCCAGCAATAAGAAGCCAAAACGATACTCCCACACGATGAGAGTTGTGACATCTTGTGTAATGCTGTAGGGGTGAAACTAATTACCGTTTCAAATAATCGTGACGAATAAATATTTCATCCTTTCATCGAGTGACAGGGATCTTTTGTTTCTGTTGTGAAGGATACATGATTTTAAACGCACTTCTCGCATTGTCTCGTTCGTGTGTGGCTGGATTTTAACTTCCCGTCAAAGTGAGGATTGATTTCTCGTTGTGTGAAGGATATGATCTTTGGATTCGAGCCATTTTGGCTTCTTTCAAAGGATTTCACATATTCAGCACGTGAAGGATTTCTCTTTCTGTGAAGGATAGGATTTTGCATTTCCGTCGGTATTCTAGCTTGTTGGTGAAGGACTGCAAGGGACTTGTGAATTCTGAGAGTAAGACGAGGGGAAAGATATGCGTGGAACGCCATGAAATGGTGCGTGGAATCAGCATTCCACCCGGTTAGTACACTGACCACCCGGCTCAGCATCAGTGCTTGGCGCCTTCACTGGCACGGGGACTGTTCTTCAGACTCCCCGGAGTATGGACGGTGCTCCGTGGACCACTGTTTGTGCTTGACCGGCCTTGAATGCGTCACTTCCGCCACTCCACCCACGGCCTCTTCGTCATGAAGGACTGACGGTGCTGTGAACTAGCAGACACTGTCGTCTGTACACATACACAGAGAACGCCCTCGCTGCGAGGGTCCTAAGCTTCGACGTTCATCTTTTCACGCTCACAATCTCACGAAAGCGGCTGTGTTCTAAACGACGGAGGGATCGGTCTTGCGAACCTAGGAAGCCTTAAAGACACTGGCAGTGCAGAGGGCGATTGACCAGATTGTCAAGTTGAGGGGTTGATGCGCATGGAGGAGTCAGCCGCCTGGTAAACGTGGTGGCAAGCTGTTGCACCCCCGCTGACACCCTCTTGGCGCGGTCAGCCAAGCGTGACTTCAGTCTCTCTCTCAGCCGTCACCGTGACGAAGTGGCCGGAGCACGCTGAGCTGTAGGAGATGTTCATGTTTGACCATGGACCTAGCAACCAGAGATCTCACAGCACCAGGTTCGTGCTTCCTCCGTCCTCTGTGTTCTGTCCTTCACCCCCCCCCCCCTTTACCCCCCTCCCCTCACCCATACAGCCCGTGCCATCTCTCACCTTTCTTCTGAATCAATGTTCGGAGAGCCCTGTTTTTTTCCCTTGACGCTGTTATTGACTGTTTCATTTGAAGTTATCTTCCCGTAATTTTGCGTGTTTGTATAACTTGATTTTTTTCCACCCGTATTGTATCCTGAATATTCTCGCTTTTCATATTACCTCCACCTGTGATTCCTACATTCTCATTCTTCTGGATTTCATGTGTCCAATTTCTACGACTTCATATTTCAAATGCTACATTTTCCATTCTTCGACCCAAGTTCCGATTAAGCCTAATGTTTTTATGAGACCAACTATTACCATTTTCTATTTGGCTTTCTGTTGCTTACCATCACTTTCCCCTTCTCTTCACTGTCCCGTTCCTATTAAATTTCATGCTTACCATCACTTTCCCCTTCTCTTTACTGTCCCGTTCCTATTAAATTTCATACTTACCATCACTTTTCCATTCTCTTTCTGTACTTACCTTCACTGTCCCGTTCCTATTAAATTTTATACTTACCATCATTTTTCCATTCTCTTTCTGTACTTACCTTCACTGTCCCGCTCCTATTAAATTTCATGCTTACCATCATTTCCCTTTCTCTTCACTGTCCCGTTCCTGTTAAATTTTATACTTACCATCACTTTTCCATTTCCTTTCTGTATTTACCATCACTTTACTGATTCCCATTTTATACTTACCATCACTTTATTGAATCCCATTTTATACTTACCATCACTTTATTGAATCCCATTTTGTACTTACCATCACTTTACTGAATCCCATTTTGTACTTACCATCACTTTACTGAATCCCATTTTGTACTTACCATCACTTTACTGAATCCCATTTCGTACTTACCATCACTTTATTGAATCCCGCTTTATACTTACCATCACTTTGCAGTTCCAGTTCAGTACTTACCGCCACTTTTCCTTTCCCATTCTGTATATACCTTCATTCTACCGTTCCCCTGTCTTCCTTATTATCACTTTCGGATTTACTTTCTGCGCTTACCATAGCGCTCCCTTTGCAGTTATGTACATACTGCTACATCAAGGAGGCTGATTACATTCTCATTCCCGTCCCGTAACTCCATTTTTACAGTGCAGCACCTGTGGTAGGCCTTCTGGGTCCCGGTGGTCTGATCATCTCTTAGCATATTCCATCTTTCGTCCTTGGCATTCTAAGAAGCTGGTGCACCAGCGTTCCTAGATTGAACTGATGAGTTTACTCCAACAACTGCACGCTTTTGTGTCGACGTCTGCGTAGAACCTCTATCCGGCCTCCTGGCTGTTTGTCTGGCACTCTACTCTCCTGCCGCCGTTTTTCAAGCGGCAGCTCCTGCTTTGTTAGGGTCTGATTATTTTGAGGCAGGTTATCTGAAGAAGCAGGTTAATCTCATTTCGCGTTTCGGGGTCTACTGGATTTAGCGATTTTATCAGCCGTCTTTCATTTCTCAAGTGGAGATAATCAGCCCCAGAATGTTGGCGTTCACGGGCGGAACCAGCGCAAGCGCAAATTGTGCGCAGGTGAGATAATTATGGCAATTTGGAGTTGGGTGAGAAAGGGGGGGGGGGGGGGGGGGGTCCAGCTGCTGTTTCTTAAAGGCTGCAGGAACATTTTCATAACTAGGTCTAAAGTCTGAACTCACGCACTGGTGGTTTTCTCTATTCCGTGCGCAGGATGAGTGCCAGTGGATGTTCAGTAACGAGCTCTGATCTTGGGTCCCAGAAACTCGTAGTGCGATAAAACATGCAGGGAGCTTACCCAGACTGTGAATTCCCCATGCTTGACGTTTTGTGTTGTTGTCTGGATTGCAAAAACATCCTTCACGGGAAGAAGGGAACCTGTACTTTGAAGATCTAGACGTCTCTCTGTCAAAATCCTTTTCTATCAAAGCGTTGGTGGAACTCTCTCTTCCTGTCGACTCCATCCTTTGTTATGAGGTAAAAAAATGACCCAAAAAATGAGAGGGCGTGTGTCCATTTGTGTGACGAACAGGCAGCAAGCCATTCTTCGTTGTTATCGAAGCTCTGGAGTCTGTGTGGAAAGCGTCCTGCTGTAGTGCTGCGGAGTGTGGAAGGATTAAGCTGAATGATCTACGTGTAGTCTAGGACAGGTTAGTGTTTCATCCTCTGTTCATATTCTACCTGTTGATCCCAGTTTGCCCGTGTGATGCTTGCTTTCGAAATAATATTAATGGGTGCTTAGAGTGCCTAACCCGAACAGGCTTTGAAGCTTAAACATTCTTTAAATGTACGTATTTTCAAGATTAAATGCATACGGCACACCATCAGTTGTTTCGTAAACCATAAGTTGTTGCCTCCATCGCTCACGGGTCAACACGTTTGATCAACAACGAACGTAACATAAGTACTGACAGAAACTAGCTTCAGTGCATTTACACCCTGGACAGCTCATGGAAAAAGGACCCTAGGCAGACCGTGTGCTGTTGGAATGTTACTTTGAATTTAATTTAAATTTATCTTGAAGGATTAGTTTTTGTCAGTTCTCTTTGATGTTGTGTTAATCATGAGCAGTTTACCAACAACTGCTTGTTAAATAGCGTGTTGGAATACAGTTAAAATTACAGCTCCTTAAGACGTAAGGGTTTGGAGTTAGCGTACTGTACTGTTGCGATAGCCTACTTTTGAAGTTACCTTTGAAATGTTACACTTTACGTGCTAGAGCTCTCTTCTCTGGAAGTGTTGTTCTGTTTCAGTTTTGGAGTGTTGGTCCTTTTTTCTGTTGAAGTCTTATCCTGTTGTAGAACTGTTAGGAGATAGACGTGTTTCGCGGAGGCGAGGAGGGTGTTTTTGTCAGGTAACTAACGGGTCAGGTTGGTTGCTGCTCCCTGTTTCAACAGCTAATCACAGCCACCACCATTGTCTAGATCGTCTCCTCCTCAGCCACCACCACCACCTCCACCACCTCCACAGCCCACACAGTGCACGCCTCTCACTCAGCATTGAACCCCGAACCACCACCACCACCACCAACGTTTGAGTCGGCAGTGGAGTCCGAGTTGTTTGCTTTTTTTGCGAGAGAGAGAAAAGAAAAAGAGAAAAGTGGGTCGGTCACTGTCTTTCTTCATTGCCCCCTTCCTTGGCTCTGTTTCGATGGCCAGTGTGGCCTATAACTTCATGGTGGTCGACCCCAACGCCCACAGTCGCCGCTACAGCGACCACAACAGCACCAGCCATGACCCTCGTCGCGCCAGCCAAGTTGTGGTTGACATCAGCAGCGAGGCGCCCTCTACCACAATCAGCAAGAGGAGGCGGTCCAGGAAAAAGTCTGCCGTCGCTGTCGCCGCCAAAGAACGGGTGAGTGTTGGAGTGTGCTGCGTCTTGTAGCTGTGTCTTCCGTCCTGTCTCTTGTGTCTCGAGTTTTGTAGTGTGTTTCCAGTCTTGAGTCTTGTCTGCAGAGCATTGTGCCGTGACTCTTGTGCCTGGAGTCTAGTGTCTGGAATTATGCTGCTTGGTTTAAGCACAGTTTTGTTAAGTACACAATGCCTTTGCCCGTACTTCTTTTAAATATCGATCATGATATATCCGTTAGTACTTCTTTTAAATATCGATTATGATGTATATTTGCTCGCATTTCTTTTAAATATCGATCATAGTATATCCGTTCGTACTGCTTTTAAACGTCGGTCATGGTATATCCATTCGTATTTCTTTTAAATATTGACCATGGTATATCCGTTCGTACTTCTTTTAAATATTGACCATGGTATATCCGTTCGTACTTCTTTTAAATATTGACCATGGTATATCCGTTCATACTTCTTTTAAATATTGACCATGGTATATTCATTCACACTTCTTTTAAATATTCACCATGGTATATCCATTCGTACTTCTTTTAAATATTGACCATGGTATATCCGTTCGTACTTCTTTTAAATGTCGGTCATGGTATATCCGTTCATACTTCTTTTAAATACTGACAATGGTGTATCCATTCATACGTCTTTTAAATATTGACCATGGTATATCCATTCGTACTTATTTTAAACATTGACCATGGTATATCCGTTCTTACTTCTTTTAACTATTGACTAAGGCATATCCATTCGCCGAGTGTATTCGGCGTTCTTAAAGGGTCTACGCGGTCCCGTGAAGGTTTTCGACGTTCTCTGAGGCTCACTACTGATGTTTGCCGCCGTACGCTAACCTTCTTCAGCACTTTGCCCTTTTCGATGGTTCTTCAGTAGCCGTTCTGTGGAGTTATTCTCCGTTATTTTGCCGTTCTCTTCAGATTCGTTGCTATTCCTGAATGTTCCTCACCGTTCTTGTACGTTACTTGCTTTGGTATAAAAATAAAATGTGATTCAGGAATATAATATAATAATAATAATACATAAATTTTCTATAGCGCTATTCCCCGCTGAGCGAGCTCAACGCGCTTGTTCACATACATAATATATACCATTTACATTTACTAACATATCATATACAGTCTCATAATACATACTTAATAAATTACACTAATATAAAACATATACTTGTAAAATGGTGCATAAAAAACTGCTATAAAACATAGAGACGTTACAATCATTTAAAACGGGTACATAATTATAAAGCTGTGTTCTAAGTAATTAGCATTATTACTATGCTAAACACACACACACACACACACACACACACACACACACACACACACACACACACACACACACACACACACACACACACACGCACGCACCTCCCCCTCCCCCTTCCCCCCCTCCCTCTGCCCCTCTCTTTGTCTCACATGCACACATTCTCTCTCTCCCCACTCACCATCTCTCCCGCTCCCTGCATTCTCTCTCACTCTCTCTCTCTTAACGACCGTGACAATTAAAACACTCAGGAAGCACATTCATGAGGGGGGTTAGTGTGGGGGGTTGGGGGGGGGGGGAGGTGGGAGGTGAAGGGGGTGAAGGCGGGGGCTGAAAACTGCAGAGATCCTACTGGCAGAAAGCTGTCGTAAACAAGTGAGTTTTGAGTCTGGATTTAAACAGCGGAAGAGTAGAAGAATTTCTGAGGTTGGATGGCAGAGAGTTCCAATGAGAGTTTTCTAGAATACAGTTCAGATGAAGGCTATTCGAAACTTACACTAAAAGGAATGTCTGAAACCTAGTACAGTTACGCCCATGTGGTTTTTAAAGCCTCAGCGCCTGCGTGGAGTCAATTGAGAACCCAGTCTATAGGTCTTATTTCTTTCCTTTTTGGGTTGTCTTGGTTTTCTATGTTAGTTTGAGCTTATGTTTTGTTGGCATAGTCTTCGTCTGTTTACAATTCTATAGCACAGTCTTCGCCTGCTTAGAATTATGTAGCATAATCTTCGTCTGCTTAGATTCTGTAGCATAGTTTTCGCCTGCTTAGAATTTTATAGCATAGTCTTCGTCTGCTTAGAATTCTATAGCGTTGACTGGGCGTAAAACACCAAGTTACTTACTTACTGAGAATTTATAGCATGGTCTTCGTCTGCTTATAGTTCTATGGCATAGTATTTGCCTGCTTAGAATTCTATAGCATAGTCTTAGTCTGCTTAGAATTATGTGGCATAGTCCTCGTCTGCTTAGAATTTTATAGCATAGTCTTGGAGTCTGCTTAGCGGATTCAGTCTTCGCCTGCTTAGAATTTCCTTGGTAAACAAGCTTTGGAGCCTTGCACATACCAGTCACCTCCTATCCCTTTTTCTTTAGCAGCATTTATTTCTAAGCATAACTGAAGTTTCTGAACCATGGACAGCGCGTCACGCTGCATGTGGATTCTGTCGCCCCACGCGCCAGCAGGTGAAGACAAACATGTGGTACATCAATACCGCCTGTGTCCCAGCGGCAATATTTCAGCTGTCTATATTGTCAGAGGATTGCAAAACTGCCAAAGATAGGGAGCTGATAGCGCTCAGCTGACGTCACGGACACACCCGTAATATCATGTTATCCTACGCTTGCCGTGGTCTTATTACGGCTCATGGTTTTCCCCTCTGGGGCAGTTGTTCTTATCGTCTTGTATTTTACTCTGTTATACGGTATTGTTTTGCAGACCTATGCGTAACAAGCGTGGATGCAACCTAAAGTCCCGAAGCTCCTCGGCAACTCACGCCTTGCATGCAGAATAGGGCCTGTGCAAAATCAGGTCTTCGTGTGTCTTGTATTGTGGAAACAACACGCTAACGGAAACAGTGTCTATTAAAATGTACTATGTCCTTTGAGAAACACACCGGCACACGCACGTGTCTACACAGACAGACAGACAGACAGACAGACAGACACACACACACACACACACACACACACACACACACACACACACACACACACACACACACACACACACACACACACACCACGGAGAAGCAATCCAGATTCACACACACACACACACACACACACACACACACACACACACACACACACACACACACACACACACACACACACACACGGAGAAACCACACAAACACACACTCACACTGACACAAACACGGAGACACCACACACACACACACACACACACACACACACACACACACACACACACACACACACACACACACACACACAAACACACACACACACACGCACGCACGCACGCACACACGGAGAAACAACACACACACACACACACACACACACACACACACACACACACACACACACACACACACACACACACACACACACGCACACACACAGAGAAACCACACAAACACACACTCACACGCGCACACACACACACACACACACACACACACACACACACACACACACACACACACACACACACACACACACAGAAACCACATACACACACACACACACGCACGCACGCACGCACGCATAACACACACACACACACACACACACACACACACACACACACACACACACACACACACACACACACACACACGTACAAAAACAGTGACGGACAAGAGACAACATCTTAACGGGCGTGTTATTCATCGCAGACAAATCGACGGGTCAAGCGAAGAACGGATAAATATGTTGTGTCCGAAACGGCTGTTGTCTCAGTGCCAACTCACTCTCTCTCTCTCTCTCTCTCTCTCTCTCTCTCTCTCTCTCTCTCTCTCTCTCTCTCTCTCTCTCTCTCTCTCTCTCTCTCTCTCACACACACATACACACACACACACACACACACACACACACACACACACACACACACACACACACACACACACACACACACACACACACACTGGCACCCACACTGGCACACTCAGTGGACGGTTTGTTTGGGACCCTGTTGGTGAAGAGCCAAGAGCAGAAGACGGTGATGGTGCTTACGGCGCCAGGTCGTGTTTAGACAGAAAGGGCCATATGATGATTGATAGAGAAAGTAGGCAGCGTGGCTGAAACCAGGTCTAGTTTGGGTCCATTTAGTCTGTCGAAGAAAGAGTTCACATTCTGTTGGCATCTTTGTTTCTGGCGTGGTGCTAGGTACTGAAACCTTTTTCACCCGGGTCTGGCCTACGTCGGGGTCTGCACGTTAATACTCAGTTCCGAACTGATAAATATCAGTTTGTCCGAAACGGCCGTTGTCTCAGTTTTCCACCGCTAGTACCTCAACAGATCAAACACACAAGGGAGTTAATCAGCACTCGGAAGACTACGTAACACAAACGCAACAATAAAGACCGGAGTCGCCTACGGTAACTCTCGCCTCAGTGGCATGCGAGTAAATACAAGGTACATAAACTCTACCAGAGGTACATCATCAACAGATTAAACTCTTCTTTTTTTTCTTTTTCTTTTTCTTTTTCTTCACTAAAATGGTTTGCAGCACAGGTAGCTTAAAGATGGTATCACCACCCACCGACACACCTACACACCTACACACCACCACTACCCTCGCCACAGAAACACAAGTATACACAAGGAGCTGTGTGAAAGTCGAGGTGGCCGCCCTGGTCTCCCCATCCTAATGAGCCTTAAGCCTGTTCTTAATTGGGCGAATGCTTGTTCGCGAACCTAGATGGAAGTATTCGGCGAACCTAGTTGGTTCTTAACTGGGCGAAATTTTCTTTGCGAACCTAGTTGGAAGCATTTGTCGAAGCTATATTCGGGGTCGAAAAAGCTTCGCTCAACATGTTCTTGGAACATTCGTCCTGTTCGACGAACATTGCCTCTGATTGGCCGAGAGCAGAGCTCTCCTGTGGATGAAGCAAAAAAATAAAAAAATAAAGATGGATGACGGTGTCGCTAGGTTCTTCACTCGCTTCGGAGGGAATTTGTTTATTTGTTGACTTGTGGGAGGCGCAGCCTTGTCTCGGAGGCCCAGAATGAGATAGTAGTTAGTTGAATTACCCTGTGAGGGATGATTAAAGTATATTGACTAGACTTTAGCCTACATTTTCGATCATGCTGTCTACTGCGCGTGTGCCGCAAGTTTGGGCCGAAGCTTGCATCTCATTACAAGCCAGTTCAGAACAAGTAAATTCTTCGAACTGTCCGAACCATGTTCGGCGAACTAAAAGTTCAGTTAAGAAATTAATCATAGTTCGTCGAACTGTCCGAAGTATGTTCGGCAAACAAACATTTGCCCAGTAAAGTACGGGCTTTACGGTTTCTGTGGACGTAAAGCAACATTGAACCGTGCTTACGCATTGGTCACAGTTTGTCCCTAATATGTCAACCCGACATCCGAGGACATTAAGCTCCACATCATCATCATCTGCTGCACTGCACATTTCACATACAGAGTGCTCAGCACATAACTTTCGTTTCGCTGCTTGGTCCCACACATGCTCCACTCGCTCGTCCCCTGTTCTCCACACACCACACTCTCTCTGCCACCGCAGTGTCCAAGGTCTGGTGTTTGAGACTCCGGTGGGAAGATCAGTGAATACGCATCGTAGTCTGCCACTAAAGCTTGTTGCAACGCTTGCCTTCATTGTCAAAGGTTTGTTTAAATTATACTTGGCCGACACACATTTCCGCGTCCAGCGTACCTCCTGGAGACTCTTATTTTGCAGTCGAGATGGACGAAGTGTCGCTAAAAGGTTCCGGACATGAGCAGTGTTGAATAATGCAACCGTGAGACGTACAACTACAGTCCAACCTCCAGATAGAAAGTGCAGTCACTCTCTCTCTCTCTCCCGCTGTCTCTCTCCCTCTCTGTCTGTCTGTCTGTCTGCCTGCCTCTCTGTCTGTCTGTCTGTCTCTGTCTCTGTCTCTCTCTCTGTCTGTCTGTCTGTCTGTCTGTCTGTCTGTCTGTCTGTCTGTCTGTCTGTCTCTCTCTCTCTCTCTCTCTCTCTCTCTCTCTCTCTCTCTCTCTCTCTCTCTCTCTCTCTCTCTCTCTCTCTCTCTCTCTCTGTGTTTCTGTCTCTGTCTGTCTGTCTGTCTCTCTCTGTCTCTCTGTCGCTGTCTCTGTCTCTCTCTGTGTCTCTGTCTCTCTGTCTCTGTCTCTCTTTGTGTGTCTCTGTCTGTCTCTGTCTCTGTCTCTGTCTCTCTGTCTCTGTCTGTCTGTCTGTCTGTCTGTCTGTCTGTCTGTCTGTCTCTCTCTCTCTCTCTCTCTCTCTCTCTCTCTCTCTCTCTCTCTCTCTCTCTCTCTCAACCCAGGTGGATGGACGTTGCAGTTCATATGACGCAGACCCACATTAAATCATGCTTTCTTTTTATTCCTTGATTCGGAAGTCCGGTTGATGGTAAGAAGTAGAACCTACCGACAAAGTCCCAGTTCAACAGGCTCTGACTGGGGCAGACGTGCAGCTTCACGCCGAGTTTGACGTTGTTTGCCACGCCTTTTGCCGTCACCCGTGACGCAACCTTGCACCTTTTGTAGCATCACACTACGCTGTTCTGGCTCAGCACACAGATCTTGCTTCATGCCAGAACCTTCGTTTTTATTCCCGAACTACGCGATCTTTGCCACTCACACGTGCTGAGTCGATCAGCAAGGTGGCCAAGTGTGTACGCTAGTTGTTTGATCTCGTGTGCTCTGTTTAGATCCAGGGGTTGAAGCATTTACATACGTGACGTAACCAAATGACGCGGGACCTGCCGCGGGAGGTGTTTAAGATAATTAGTTATGTCTAACGTTTTTGGGGTCCGCTGGTGAACCGGTTTGGCCCAGCGGTAAAGCGCTAGGCTGGTAAACAGAGGGACGACGGTTCGAGTCCGTGTCGGTTCTCCTTTCTCTTCAAAATTTGTGGTTGATGGACACTGACTGTGACTTTGTCTCCCACAATGAATAAAACGTTAAAATGGCTCACATCGCTGTCAGTCTGGTGACGACAGTGTAGCGTTGGGAATACACACACACACACACACACACACACACACACACACACACACACACACACACACACACACACACACACACACCTCCTGGGATCTCGGTCCACGCCAGTATCTCTCTTGGGACAACTCTCCTTAAAAAAAAGTCCCAGTAAGGAGCCAACTGTGTCTACGGCAGAGGTGCTCTTGAAAAAGAAATATAAAAGCAAACGTACCAGGGCTGAAGTACGTTGTTCACTTGTGTGCTCTTGTGTCCACTTAGGCGCTTTTTGTAATAAAAAGAAAAGTAGAAACGTTTTTATCGAACCCTAAAATAACTGATGGTAAAAATCATCAGCCTCCCTCTAGCCCCCCCCCCCCCCCCCCCCCCCCGCACCATCCATCCTCTCCGTGGACTAACTGTAATTACCAGTAGTTTTAACCGGACTGGAGTGGAGTTTTCTAACTGACATAAAAACAAATCCTTTTGGAATCAAAAACTCATAGTTTGCCTTTCGTCATTATAAAATTTATTGTGAAGGTCGCTTGCTTTTTATTACCGAAAATTGTTCTTCATGTCGCGTCAGCGACCTACACATGATTGCGACTGCACAACGCAGCAAGATTCTCGCCTGTTACCCAGAGTGAAGGGAGGGCCAGTGGCTGTCATATCTCTCTGTGGCTGTGACTGGCTCAACGTATCAACGTATCGGTTGGCGAAGCACAACGGTCTTCCGTTCCCTCCTTTTCACGTAAACAAAACCCGTATTGTGATAGGACGTTGACATTTGACTATCGGTCTATTCCTGGGAGAGCACAGAATTATACAATCTGAAACGGAGCGCGGCCCAGAATGATAAATTATGCAGAAGGAAACACATCAAGCTGTAGTGCATTACTGCCTAATTGCAGAGCATTATTCATCTGATGCTCCACAACACGTTTTTTATCAGGCAATAAAAAGGAAAATGAACTCTGACCTTTTGTGGTTGACGGGACGTTAGAAAGTCCTAAACCTAACCAACCGACCGACTTTCTCAGAACTAACAAAGCGGAAGTGAACAGTTCCACAGAGCAGTAGTGATAATTCATAAAGGGAATACGCGACTCTTCGTGCAGGCAATATCTGTTTCGTGTGGAGCGGCCTTGGGGTGGGGAAGGAGGGGGGCTCTGGGGACACCACTCCCGTTGTCTCTGTGGTGGTGGGACACATAATGTGCTGTTACTGCCCTTGCCACAGTGGGCTCAAGGAGCGGGTACCAAAAAATGACAAGCAGAATGGGAAGGAAAGAAGCGTGGAAAGAGTGCGTTTCGCTGGACAATCTTTCTTAAAGGGACGAGAGAGGGCCATCGTCAATCAGACGAATACTGGAACTGTTTCAAAGGTATCGTTGGGGAACCGTCTGAGAGACGGGGTAAAGCGCATCTTTTCTGAGCGCATAGATACCATTTTGAACTGAACTTTTCGATATCTAGCTTCAAAGTGAGACTCAGGTGAAGCGACTATCCTGAACATGCCGTGGTCGAGGAAAAAGACTGAGCATAATTAAACGGACTGACGGGAAAAGCAACGGTCACAAGTGGCTTGTGTCTCGAAATGTCTGAAGCATTGCGGAGATGGGGACATTACCTGAAAGCACAAAGCCAAGACCATCGATCGCCTGGACAGAGGCGTAAAAAACAAAAACAAAAACAAAACACGCTCGACAGTCTTCCTTTGAAGGACGGTGTTGAATAACAGCAACACTGGAACTGTTTCAAAGGCAGAGTTCTGAGAGACAAGGTTGGGCGCATGTGTGCTTGCCCGACCACGAAGATACCCTGTTAAACTAAACTGAACTGCCAGTGCTCAGACCCTGACTCGTCGATTTGGAGGATCGGTTTACAGCCATTTCTACTGCATCTGCAGTTCCAGTTGGCAAAGTGTTAGTTCCTTTTCATGGCCACCTTTCTTTTTCGTAACAACGGTTATGTTTTACATTTCAGTGTTTCTTTTGGAGTAGACAGTTCGGGAAGATGAAGGGAAGTGATTAAAGGCGTAACCGCTGTTACTCCAGTCCGATTTCTCCTGTCCACGCGAAACTGCAACAGCACCAGAAGCATACATACACATACATATGCGTTCCACATGTGCCCGCATTGAGTGTGTGTGAGTGTGTGTGTTTCACGTGCGGCAGCGACGGGGAGAGGGGAATGGATGTGCACGCTCAGCATGACAGCCCTGCACAGGCACAGTAACCTGCACATGACGGCGCTGCACAGGCACAGTAACCTGCACATGACGGCGCTGCACAGGCACAGTAACCTGCACATGACGGCGCTGCACAGGCACAGTAACCTGCACATGACGGCGCTGCACAGGCACAGTAACCTGCACATGACGGCGCTGCACAGGCACAGTAACCTGCACATGACGGCGCTGCACAGGCACAGTAACCTGCACATGACGGCGCTGCACAGGCACAGTAACCTGCACATGACGGCGCTGCACAGGCACAGTAACCTGCACATGACGGCGCTGCACAGGCACAGTAACCTGCACATGACGGCGCTGCACAGGCACAGTAACCTGCACATGACGGCGCTGCACAGGCACAGTAACCTGC
>OY757541.1:45766697-45783117 GCA_963584105.1 Alviniconcha strummeri
TGATCATGCCTCTAGTCTGCGTGGACATACCGCCGTAACTGACCAATAACCAAATAAGCCGAATTTCTAGGGTGCTGTGTTATTCAACAGCACTACGGCGGTTTACAATGTCGGTGTAAATTAAGGTAACATTGGACACAAGGGTCATCACGGTGTATGCACGGACATCGCTTAGTCAGGTCAAGAGTTCAGTACAAAGATAATCTATTGGTGCGGCTCATTCACATAGATTTAATTTTTATATCCCATATTTTAGTGACTGGAATGTGTGTGTGTGTGTGTGTGTGTGTGTGTGTGTGTGTGTGTGTGTGTGTGTGTGTGTGTGTGTGTGTGTGACGGTGCGTGCGCGTGCGTCTGTGTGTGTGTGCGTGTGTGTCTTTGTTTATGTTGTGCGTGCGTGCGTGCGTGCGTGCGCTCGCGCATGTGTGTGTGTGTGTGTGTGTGTGTGTGTGTGTGTGTGTGTGTGTGTGTGTGTGTGTGTGTGTGTGTTGGTGTTGTTCCCGGTTCATTCAGATCTACATTTTACCACAGGTCAACTCAGTTTCCTGTCACAAACACACACACACACACACACACACACACACACACACACACACACACACACACACACACACACACACACACACTGTCATGCACTGACAAACCAAACGTTCACTTCTGATTTGAAGAACGTTGTTTTGCCCTCGTCTGGCCATCGCAAATCGCTGTGCGTCACCTATCTAGTGTCGTCACCACTCACGTTTCGTTCCGAAGCGTGTCCAGTAAGTAGGCTGAACCCGATTGCCTGCTGTCTGCCGTGCCGTATTTGCCCGTGCTGCGCGGTCTCCGTCTGGCGCAGTTCCAGTCCAGTAAAGCACCGGCTGCTGAGCAGATTTACCTTCTGGCGTTTACCGGAAGTACACTCACAGACTGTGGGTGCCACCTTCACCTTGTTTCAGTGTGATATGTAGGTCATGCAAATGATCTGACCTACTGGGACAAGTGTCAAGGCACCTCTGTGAGCGAAATATAGGCTGAAGGATTTTTGACCAGATTTGTTATTTAAGTCTTTTGCCAGCAAACGCTTTGAGCGCTAACAGTTCTTTCCGGATAAAGAATACAAACATTGACTTGTATGCTAGTATGTAACCCAACGTGTGTGTGTGTGTGTGTGTGTGTGTGTGTGTGTGTGTGTGTGTGTGTGTGTTCGTGTGTGTGTGTGTGTGTGTGTGTGTGTGTGTGTGTGTGTGTGTGTGTGTTCGTGTGTGTGTGTGTGTGTGCGTGCGTGTGTGTGTGTGTTCGTGTGTGTGTGTGTGTTCGTGTGTGTGTGTGTGTGTGTGTGTGTGTGTGTGTGTGTGTGTGTGTGTGTGTTTCAAGAATGTGTTTCTCAAGGTCGCAGAGTCGCGATGTTCAGACACACATATAATCCTTGACCGTCTTGAGTGTGTGTGTGGTGGTGGTGGTGGTGGGGGGGGGGGGGGTGTGCTTGCCTCTCTCTGTCCATCTGTCTCTCTATCTGGTTGCCTTCGTTGCCCTTAACGTTGTCCCAGTGTTGATCTGACACTGACCCTGTCTCCTGTCGTGGCAGCTTATCCACCGCAGATGTTTCCGTTCTGCATTTCAGTGTGGCCTTGTTAGCAGCTAGGAGATGACAGCTGGTCGGCGGTGAACATGTGCCGCATGTTGCTATGTGTACTGGTATATATATATCAAGTTGTTGTTCGGTGAAAACAAATCTTCTAAAAACCCGTATGCGTTGACGGTACTAGCATGTCCTAGCCTTATAATTAAACTTTTTA
Source organism: Alviniconcha strummeri (assembly GCA_963584105.1). NCBI lineage: Eukaryota > Metazoa > Mollusca > Gastropoda > Provannidae > Alviniconcha > Alviniconcha strummeri. The sequence continues at coordinate 45,768,476 of OY757541.1, forward strand.
ACAAAGGCAATATTCAAGTAACTAGCATTTCGGAAATTTGTGTTCGATGTTTGTGTACACATGTATGTACGTTCTGTTTTGTATTTGTGTTCGGGCTGATTGTTACGTTTTAACTTAGAGTACAGTTTTCATGTCAGAAGAGTTAAGAGTTAAAATGTGTACACTTATGACGGGATTTCACCGTCCCGAGGTGACCCTGTGTGGGTGACAGCACGTTAAAATCCAATTACCAAGCAGCTGTTCTACTTTGGAATCAATCTACTTTAGAATAAACTGACACTGGCAAATGCTGCAACAGGTCCGCCACAGCCGATGAAGAAGATGCTGCGGGCACCAGTGTTGATTCTCAAAGCAAGGCTCAGTTCAAAAGTACCCGGATAGATTTCAATTAGTTTTCCTGGGGAGTTTTGTCCGCGTGAAGGCCTTGCTCTGGGAATTTTCTCATTGTTCCTGTAACAACGCTTAATCTGTCTGGGTACTCGCCTCTCGAGACGCCCAAAAAGCTAGATGCATCCAATTTCATTTTATTTATTTTATTTTACTATTTTACAAGTGCATCTGATCGACCGGTTCATACGTCCACTGAGGACGGTCTAGTACAACAATCCATCAATCACAGCCGTGGACGGACTGAGCGAGCGTCGGCCTTCAGTCTAACCGGAGCCAGTTGGACAGGCTATCTCGGAGTACATATCCTTGAAGGAGAATGTCTGGCACTCCAGCCTGCTTTCCCTGGGAGTCTGTTGGGTGCAATCTTGAGAGTGAGTGGATTTACAGTCCAGACCCCGCCCCTCGCTGCGCTACAATGGTTTCGGTGACTGCGGCATGGTGGGTTTCACACCAGCTCTGGCTGCCACTGCAAATCGGTGTTACGAGTTTATAACTGCACATAGCGTGCACGTGAAGCGCGTGTTGTTGGTCTTCTGCTTCGACGGTGGCTGTCTGTTCTTTGCGAACGTCTTGTGTATATGGGAGCTTAGCTTGGTTTTCGGTTTCATTTGAATGAATTTGTTTTGCGTTTGATTTGATTTTCTTTCTGTTGTTTCATTTTGTTTCAGTCTTAGTTTTGTTTCCTGGTCTTTACATGCATTTCTTTTTCTCTTTTTTTAAGTTGTTCTATTTTCCCTGCATAGCTTGGTTTTCAGTTTCATTTCAATGAATTTGTTTTGCGTTTGATTTGATTTTCATTCTGTTGTTTCGTTTTATTTCAGTCTTAGGTTTTGTCCTCTGGGCTTTACATTCACCTTTTTTTTTTTTTTTTTTTTTAGTTATTCTATTTTCCCCGTGGGTGTCTTAATATCCGAGTGTTCCAGTCTTAGTGACCCCGTGTCCGAGTGATCCAGTTTCAGTGATCCCTTATCCGAGTGACCCAGTCTTAGTGACCCCTTGTCCGAGTGATCCGGTTTTAGTGACCTCTTATCCGAGTGATCCAGTCTTAGTGACCCTTTATCCTGGTAATCCAGTCCCAGTGACCCATTATCTGAGTGATGCAGTCATAGTGACCCCTTATCTGAGTGATGCAGTCTTAGTGACCCTTATCCAAATGATCCAGTCTTGGTTACCCCTTATCCAAGTGACCCAGCCTTAGTGACCCCTTATCTGAGTGACCCAGCCTTAGTGACCCCTTATCTGGGTGATTCAGTCTTAGTGACCCCTTATCTGAGTGATTCAGCCTTAGTGACCTCTTATCTGAGTGATTCTGTCTTAGTGACCCCTTATCTGAGTAACCCAGCCTTAGTGACCCCTTATCTGAGTGACCCGGCCTTAGTGACCCCTTATCTGAGTGACCCAGCCTTAGTGACCCCTTATCTGAGTGATCCAGCCTTAGTGACCCCTTATCTGAGTGATTCAGTCTTAGTGACCCCTTATCTGAGTGATTCAGTCTTAGTGACCCCTTATCTGAGTGATTCAGTCTTAGTGACCCCTTATCTGAGTGATTCAGCCTTAGTGACCCCTTATCTGAGTGATTCAGCCTTAGTGACCCCTTATCTGAGTGATTCAGTCTTAGTGACCCCTTATCTGAGTGATTCAGTCTTAGTGACCCCTTATCTGAGTGACTGCCTTGTGAAAACGTACTCACAGGAGGCGGGACATGATGCTTGCGCAAAACTCTCTCTGTGCACGGGACATGATCTCTCTCTCTCTCTCTCTCTCTCTCTCTCTCTCTCTCTCTCTCTCTCTCTCTCTCTCTCTCTCTGTCTCTGTCTCTCTCTCTCTGTCTGTCTCTGTCTGTCTGTCTGTCTCTGTCTCTGTCTGTCTCTGTCTGTCTCTGTCTCTGTCTCTGTCTTTGTCGTCTCTCTCTCTCTCTCTCTCTCTCTCTCTCTCTCTCTCTCTCTCTCTCTCACACACACACACACACACACACACACACACACACACACACTCTCTGTCTGTCTGTCTGTCTGTCTGTCTGTCTCTGTCTGTGTCTGTTTGTCTGTCTGTCTGTCTGTCTCCATCTCTCTCTCTCAAAGCAAAAGCATACAAACACGCGCGCGTGCACACACACACACACACACACACACACACACACACACACACACACACACACACACACACACACGCACACACACACACACCTCCCCCCCCCCCCCCCCCACACACACACACAGAGTCTTGCAGTACGGAGGGACCGGCCTGGCACGACGAAGGCCAGGCTGACGGAACAGGAAGAAGGTCTACAGCCTACAAGTCTATTGCCTTCTGAGGCAGGAAGGTCTATAGCCTACAAGTCTATTGCCTTCCGCGGCAGGAAGAAGGTCTACAGCCTACAGGTCTGTCGCCTTCCGCGGCAGGAAGAAGGTCTACAGCCTACACGTCTATCGCTTTCCGTGGCAGGAAACAGCACACGGATGGTACGGATGGTGTCGGGATGAAGAGCCGAATAAACCGTTCCTGCCAACGTCTCTCTCATCTCTTCACCGGATCCTTCGGGAGCATCATCTGATAGACGACGAGAATAACGGGCGGAGGGTGGCGAGCTTGGGGGTTGGATGGGCTAGATGTCTATCTTACATAAATACGACACAGTGCTTGAACAACTATGGCAGGCAGTCTTACCCTTCCGGTGTCAGATCGTTAGTGTGTGTTCCGACAGGGTTTATTTGAATAGCTTACACGACCGAATTAGAGTGATTGTGGAGTCGGTTCCTCGATGATCGAGGTATCTACTTTACGATGAAGACAGAAAGAACAACTGGAGTCGTAACGATAGGAAGATGTACTTTGTAGTAAAGAGTACCCCTTTACCTCGTCTCATTTTCCTCTTTTTCTCTCCTTGTCGGATATTTTTAGGCTCCAGACGCTTTTGCTTTATTTTTATTCTCGCGTCTGCAGCGTGTGTAAAACTGTCTTTTCGTTAAGTACATCAGTCTAAATCGATGTGGATAAGGTCGAGGTCGCGCTTTGCTCGCATTGAAGTCCGCCATTCGCTGCACATTTCCACCAGAGGGGTCTAATTGAGGTCCCGACCTACATTTTATCTGGCAGTCACAGCCCTGTGTCGCCCTCAGTAACGTGCAGCAGTTCAGTTCAGTTCAGGTGAGGATGGTATCTGTGCGTTCGGCAAAGCCCATATGCGCTCTTCCGCCCCTTGTCTCAGACGTTTCCCCAAAGCTGCCTTCGCAACAGTTCCAATGTTCGCCTGACTGACTATGTCCCTTTCTCGTCTTTTGAAGGAAGATTGTCAAGCGCTTCCTCTCTCCACGCCTCTCTCCTCCAGATGATCGATGGTGTGATGACCTTGGCGTTGTACCCACAGGTAGTGTCTCAAGCTTCTCAACACCAGATCTTGCGAGACCACGTGTGATGGTTTCTTTGCCTGCGCCATGCCAGTCTATCTGCTCGCTCATTTCCTTTTAACGCCTTTGCCATGCAGCTTGGACGCTCAACCTTCCTTATGTAGTTCGTTCATTAAACCTGTTTAACGCCGAGATGCCTCCTGGTGAAGTTACAGCCAAATTAGGCTGACTGTATCTTCAGAGTTAGACTACACAAGTTGTCTTGTACGGGGAGGAAAAAAAAGACCTAAAGTCTTTGAACTGATAGTACACACGATCTTAAACAATGAGAGAGAAGCTAGCTTCTTAACGTTAGTTTACATGAGTTCTTGAGTACGGGAAGAAAAACTAACAGCCTTAAAGTTTGATTACACAAGCTCTTAAATGCCGAGAGAAAGACAAATATTTTTGGAGTAAGATTGCACAGGTCATAAGAGGAGCGGGAAGAGAAAATAGCCACGGCAAAAGATTGTACACCGATTTCACCTGAAACGGGAGAGGGGATGCCTGCCAGACTTCCTTGTTCTTGAAATAGTGTTTGATCTGTTTTGGCGTCTGGCAATTACCACCCGTCAAATTGAATCAGTTGACAGAGGCTGATCTATACACCCAACTCATTCCCCAGCCCCAGCCAACTTAAACAGGTGAAGGAAATCTAAACAGGGGAGGCTAAAAAGGGCCCGAGACACCACCTGCAATAAGCGGCTGCTGGTTGTGCCCAGGCTCATGTCTCAGCGATGTGTGGGTTGCCCGGGCCGCTGCCTTTAACCCTTCCTGTGAGACGGAACATCAGTCTTTGAAAGTACAGTCAGGTGGAATCATCTTCTCTCTTCTCTTTCTTCTCTGTCACACTACAATGTCCTTGTAAAATAAAGTTTTCGAGTTCTCTCTCAAATTTTGTGGAGATTTAATTCTCTCTCTCTCTCTCTCTCTCTCTCTCTCTCTCTCTCTCTCTCTCTCTCTCTCTCTCTCTCTCTCTCAAATTTTGTGGAGGGGTTAATTACTAACAATGAATATTTAAGCGCTTTATCTCAGAATGCGCCCAAAGTGCCACAGGGCAGTTAGTGGACTGAAACTTTCTGCCGGTGGTAGAATGACCGGGATGTTTTACGTGCTACTGCGGTAATACGGGGGTGGAACGGATAACGAAATAAGAGTCAGCACAGAAAGTCGACTCTGGAGAAGACAATTCTCCCGCCGCTACTGCAGGGATTCGAGCCCGCGACCTTTCAATCACGAGTCCGGCGCTCTAACCACTGAGCCATCCCTCCCACCGTTACCGTTCGTTCTCCACCAGCGGACCGTTTGGTTTCTGCACCTACCATTTAGTTTATAGTTTAGTGTCGGCACGTACAGTATAGTTGACAGTTTAGTTTCTGCACCTACTATTAACCTGACATTTTAGTTTCTACTCCTACAATTTAGGTGACAGTTAAGTGCTTGCATCCACTCTTCATTTTTTCTTTTTATCTGCCATTTCTCTTACAGTTCAAAGTCCTGACCTTTCCAGTAAACGTTGATTCGTAAAGCAATGGGGAACGTGCAAACCAGCCACTCTCTGTCTCTCTGTCTCTGTCTCTGTCTCTCTGTCTCTCTCTGTCTTTCTGTCTCTGTCTCTGTCTCTGTCTCTCTGTCTCTCTCTGTCTCTCTGTCTCTGTCTCTGTCTCTCTCTGTCTCTCTGTCTCTGTCTCTGTCTCTCTCTGTCTCTCTGTCTCTCTCTCTGTCTCTCTCTGTCTCTCTGTCTCTCTGTCTCTGTCTCTGTCTCTCTCTGTCTCTCTCTGTCTCTCTCTGTCTCTCTGTCTCTCTCTGTCTGTCTGTCTGTCTGTCTGTGTCTGTCTGTCTGTCTGTCTGTCTGTCTGTCTGTCTCTCTCTCTCTCTCTCTCTCTCTCTCTCTCTCTCTCTCTCTCTCTCTCTCTCTCTCTCTCTCAATCAATCACTTTATTTATGCCTTCTTTAACTAGCAGCTTGATTGGTGGAGTGCTTCAGCACACCGCTGAGGATTGGCTATTGCCTGGTTACGAGATATTGTGACTAACCTGGAGTCCAATCATTGTCCGTCATTTTATAGCTCTCAGTTTGATTGGCCCTGGGTTCCAAATGGTCTTCAGTGGACACAGTGGCAGAGCACCGGGCGGGCTGACTGTAGGCTGGAGAGAGCTGTCAGTTGACTGCGAGCTGGAGAGAGCTGTCAGTTGACTGCGAGCTGGAGAGAGCTGTCAGTTGATTGTAAGCTGGAGAGAGCTGTCAGTTGATTGTAAGCTGGAGAGAGCTGTCAGTTGGCAGCGAGCTGGAGAGAGCTGTCAGTTGATAGCGAGCTGGAGAGAGCTGTCAGTTGATAGCGAGCTGGAGAGAGCTGTCAGTTGGCAGCGAGCTGGAGAGAGCTGTCAGTTGATTGTAAGATGGAGAGAACTGTCAGTTGGCAGCGAGCTGGAGAGAGCTGTCAGTTGGCAGCGAGCTGGAGAGAGCTGTCAGTTGACTGTAAGCTGGAGAGAGCTGTCAGTTGACTGCGAGCTGGAGAGAACTGTCAGTTGATTGGTAAGCTGGAGAGAGCTGTCAATTGATTGTAAGCTGGAGACAGCTGTCAGTTGATTGTAAGCTGGAGAGAGCTGCCGCTTGGCTGCGAGCTGGAGAGAGCTATCAGTTGTTAGCGAGCTGGAGAGAGCTGTCAGTTGATTGTAAGCTGGAGAGAGCTGTCAGTTGATAGCGAGCTGGAGAGAGCTGTCAGTTGGCAGCGAGCTGGAGAGAGCTGTCAGTTGATTGTAAGCTGGAGAGAGCTGTCAGTTGATTGTAAGCTGGAGAGAGCTGTCAGCTGACTGCGAGCTGGAGAGAGCTGTCAGTTGATAGCGAGCTGGAGAGAGCTGTCAGTGATAGCGAGCTGGAGAGAGCTGTCAGTTGATAGCGAGCTGGAGAGAGCTGTCAGTTGATAGCGAGCTGGAGAGAGCTGTCAGTTGATTGTAAGCTGGAGAGAGCTGTCAGTTGATTGTAAGCTGGAGAGAGCTGTCAGTTGACTGCGAGCTGGAGAGAGCTGTCAGTTGATTGTAAGCTGGAGAGAGCTGCCGCTTGGCTGCGAGCTGGAGAGAGCTATCAGTTGTTAGCGAGCTGGAGAGAGCTGTCAGTTGATTGTAAGCTGGAGAGAACTGTCAGTTGATAGCGAGCTGGAGAGAGCTGTCAGTTGGCAGCGAGCTGGAGAGAGCTGTCAGTTGATTGTAAGCTGGAGAGAGCTGTCAGTTGATTGTAAGCTGGAGAGAGCTGTCAGTTGACTGCGAGCTGGAGAGAGCTGTCAGTTGATTGTAAGCTGGAGAGAGCTGCCGCTTGGCTGCGAGCTGGAGAGAGCTATCAGTTGTTAGCGAGCTGGAGAGAGCTGTCAGTTGATTGTAAGCTGGAGAGAACTGTCAGTTGATAGCGAGCTGGAGAGAGCTGTCAGGTTGGCAGCGAGCTGGAGAGAGCTGTCAGTTGATTGTAAGCTGGAGAGAGCTGTCAGTTGATTGTAAGCTGGAGAGAGCTGTCAGTTGACTGCGAGCTGGAGAGAGCTGTCAGTTGATAGCGAGCTGGAGAGAGCTGTCAGTTGATAGCGAGCTGGAGAGAGCTGTCAGTTGATAGCGAGCTGGAGAGAGCTGTCGGTTGGCTTGTCTGTTTGAAGTCTCCCTGGGGTGGCAGACTGGAGTCTGGAAGGCAGACCATGTCAGTCTTAAATAAAAGTGTAGTACTTTGAATACTTGGAGGTCTACGGCGAAAGTTTTTAAATGCGGTCCTTTGATTTTGTATCACATCCAATTGTCAAACATTCAGTTTTAGTTTTGTTCACAGACTTTCCGGTTTGAAGTAGATCGATATATATAATACATACATACATGCATGGTCAGTGCATACATACATACATACAACCGAGAGAAATTATGATGTACCAACTGTCACCGAGTAATCAAAGAAAGGAATAGAAAGACATTTTTCACACACACACACACACACACACACACACACACACACACACACACACACACACAAACACACAACACACACACACACACACACACACACACCACCACCACCACCACCACCACCGCCACATCACGCGGCATGCCCACCAGCCCCGTTCGTCTGTTGTGGTCACCATCGCTGTCCCGGCTCCCACTGAGAGGACTCTGCCTTCCCCTCTCCTTCATCAAAGTCACCAAAGTCGTCGGTCTCCATGAAGCCAATGGCACGGAAACCAACTTCCGTGACTCCATCATTTCGTCGGCTCCAGCGTCTGTGTGTGTGTGTGTGTATGTGTATGCCGTGTGTGTGTGTGTGTGTGTGTGTGTGTGTGTGTGTGTGTGTGTGTGTGTGTGTGTGTGTGTGTGTGCCGTTATTTGTGTGTGCCGTTATTGTGTGTTGCGTGTGTGTGTGTGTGTGTGTGTGTGTGTGTGTGTGTGTGTGTGTGTGTGTGTGTGTGTGTGTACGTGCGTGCGTGCGTGCGTGTGGCGGGGGGGGGGAGGTGAGAGGGAGGGGGTCCCGAGTCGCTTCCGGGTCACCGATGTGGGTTAAACCGATGGAGGAAGGGGGGGGGGGCGGGGGGGTGAAGTGTGCCGAGCGAGGAGCTTGTTGAAGCATTGGCCACAATCTCCGCCCTACACAAGTGGTTGCTGGGCTCGGGTGAAGGGGAAAAGGAGAACATGTTGATCGAAGTCTAGTTTAGCTGTGAGTTTTTCTGCCTGAAGTTCCGAACCTCAAACTAATAGGGTACTTTGTGAAACTGTGTCTGCCTTTGCAAACCTGACCGTCATTTATTTGACTTGCGTAGATTTTATGTCCCCAAGGAAGGTCAATGCTTAAAATGCTCTATTCTACAAGAAAAACATTCTGCTTCGTCTTTTTTGTCTGCCAGAGTGAAAATATGAGTCCAAGAGCTCTGAAACCACGGTCGTTAGAAATGCTGAACAGCATCTGGAACAAATCTGCACGCTGTGTTCGCACCATCAAAAGCTACAACATTTTCCTGGTAACATCGTTGTGGTCGCTGGCTCTTTTACTGTCCCAACCGTTTTGCCACGAACCTTTCTTTTTCCCACACTGACGAGCAAAAAGTTGTCTTACGGGCTGAGAAAGAATATTATGGGATGCAAGGAAGGCCCCTGAAGGTGGCATGTCACCGTTGACAGCCGTTTAATACAAGAGTTGGGTGGAAGCCAGCCTCATTGCGCAGTGCGAGCTAACAGCGGGTCTCCTTCGCTTACACAGCGACTGCGAAACTGGCCCCTGCGAGAAGTCAGCATCAACAGCACAAAAACACATGGACCCGTCAGCATCAACAGCACAAAAACAAACACACATACCACTGAACATAAATTATACAAGGGATGACACAAAACAAACCGATTGATGACAAGACAAAGGATCTCCTTATTAAGTCAAATAGGACCATTTTTCTGGACAAACGGCCCACTTCTCTCATGTTGGCATTACTGACATTCCGCTCACAACATGTCCTTAGCAACCAGTTTCAAGATTTCAGATAACATGACTCAACAAGCACATTTCAATAGCCAGTTTTCGTGGAAGCAGATGAATCGGCTCCATCCTCCAGTGCCTGCCTGTTAAGCAACCAAAACTCTCTTCTGTGCCTTTGTTCTCTCCAAGTTAGACTAGTGTAATTCTCATCTACTTTGCTGCCACTTTGCCTTCTCAGTAGACTACAGAAAGTTCAGAATTCTGCAGTGACACTGGTTTTCAAAGCCTACTTCTGACCTTCACTGTCTACACCCCTTCCAGAAAACCACGGCATTCTACATACACAGACATATGAATATCATGTATTCCCAATGTTAAAACAAAAACCTATGGACAACAATGCAATGGAATTCTCTCCCTTCGGACATGTCACATTCAGTCCTCCCATACCTTCAAAACTGCATTAGAAACTTGCCTGTGTAAACATTACCAGAAGTTATTTCAAATTCTGCCAGTTTGGATCTAAGTCAACAATCAAGGAATGCATATCCCCCTCTCCAAAACAGTTCACCTACCCTGCCAGTAGATTGGATTTTCTCGTCTACGGGCAGCTTCACGGCGCTCAAACCGTTCTGCAACACAAGAAGAAAATAGTGCGTTGAAAAAAAGAATACACAAATACATATACAAGAGGTTTAAAATCACAAACCAAAATTAACATCTTTGTCTCAACTGTTTTACTTCATCATCTACATCTCCAAAACAGTGGTAGAAGAACCATGAAATTAGCTACCCACACAGACCGCATGAACCTGAAATGAAGCACGAATCCCACATGGTGCAATTTGTTAATAACATTTTTAGAAAGGGACACAGCTACTGTGCTAGTTAGCACACCTCTAACAATAAGCTCTGCCTCTCTGCGCATATCATTTGGTTTTGTGGAGGAAAAAAAAGGTAACAAAATCAGAAGCACACAGACTCACACCAGACAAATTCTGCCAATATCATGAGCTAAGGACGTGCAAATCAAGAACATTGCACATTGGAGGTGTCCATTCTATTCATTTGATTTGATGACTGAATGCTGATCCAAATGATACTGACCAGGGTCGTGCGCCGGAAACTGCCCGTAGTGACGGCGGAGCCATCCCTTTCGAACATAGGCCTTCCCACAGGCGGCGCAGCGGTGGGGGCCGTCAGGGACAGCGATGCGTCGGCACACCTGTAAATTCAAACATTAGTTTATCATCTGATCTACTTTCAGTGCTTACATGCGTCATGTCCAGTGAGGTGGAAGTTGCAGTGTGAATTATGGCTCCTATTAAAGCACTAGTGTGCATCCCTCACACACAAGAACTGGACAGGATGCACTAAACGTCCATCTCAAGTGCCCTACATGGCTACAGGAAACACTAAAACCAGCCAAGCTACTTGATGTTTCATCCAAGTCCAGACCTGCTGTCCTGAATGACTGAAAGTACAGCGCTATGAAGAAGTTTTTGCTGGCTGAGCATTGCCCTAACTGTTACATACCCGTCAACCCGTACAGTTTACCAGTATAAAATAGTTTTTTCATTATTATTGGGGGGGGGGGGATGGCCATATTGGAAAATGGATACATGAAAACATAATTTTCATGAGATTTTGTTGTTTTTAAACTGAGCAAAAAGACTGAAAAACTGTTGAATGAGCAGCCAACACTTGCCCATCGCCAAATGCACACTGACTGGCCTAGTACAGCAGGCTAAGAAATCTTATTGGAAGTGAGATTTGAAGTTGCGCATGTGTATTCAGCACAACATTGCTTCTTCCTTTCACTGCCAAACATGCTGTTGGAATTCAAAATGCTGCTGCCACCAGCAAAAAAACAAAAGACCCTGGCCTGCATAAGGGAAATACAGGTTCACAAACACTGACTATGGTTTACTCAAAAGGGGTCGACAGCTATGCTGTTAACCCCCACATTCATCACAGAACCAACTCAAACACAGGTACTGCCACTGTAGGCCACCAGTTGCGACATTTGTTTATTATGAATTTAGCACACTAAGCTGTGCAACCAAATTAGAGAAGGGTGCCACACTTTCGAACCAAATTATCCAGACTGAAAATGTTCAGTGACCTCCTCAAGAATATGACACGAATATGAAGTGCCATAGCAGCCAACTGATATACACCAAGATAAAGAAAATTGACAACATGACACAATACGAAGTTACAATCAAAATGATGTTCGAGTAAGCACCGACACCAATAAATGTCAAGCTTTAGTTTGTCACTTCCACTCGAGTCTGTCACATCTGCAACATACCGAGTGAGCACTGCAGCTACTTTAAACTGAATCAGTTATTGACAAGTACCCATTCTCCCAAACCTCAGGAGAAGTAGATGACTGCACATCATAATTAAGCTATCAATGACTGCGTGATAATGGGAATAGCTGGTGTGTAAAATTCAAAATAATACTCAGACCTCCAAAATCACTTCAAGCACAGGCAAAAACTGAGAGAATCAAGGGATAATAAATTGTTGGCATAGACCATTTTGATGAAATGCAGATTTTATGGTGGAAGTATTATATTACGACGCAGGATCAGCAAATTCAGTAGCCGATGCCTTGCTGTGTTACTGCGACTAGATCCATTTTTACAACCATTGCTTGCACAGTGAAGCAGCCCTTCTCTGTGTAGTAGTAAATCGCTGTTTAGACTTGATTAGTAATTCTGTGGTGATCAGTGCTTCGTTTTATACTGGTTTGTCCAAATGTCTTCATTGATGTAGTTATTTTTAGTAGAAACCAAGTATTGTGTACAGTAAGACACTAACAAAAATTTAAAAATCTTCCAAGCACTGGAGAGGAAAACACCACAGCTCAACCAAAAACAGGTAAGTGGATGAACTTTCCATCTCATTTTTCATTGTTTTTCACTTTTGTTTCAGTGTCATTTTGTAGCTTGACAAAGGGGGATTCCCCCGGAAATTTGCAGACTGTGTCTTGTCCTAATCAATAGCATTCTTTTGAACTTTTTATCCCCGACATCCTGAGGGACATGAAGCCCCCACATCATCATCAACTTTTTGTGTTTGTAGACACAAAGTTTTAGTAACAGACTTCTTGCTACCACTGATGCTGTGAGAAGGTCACGTACTAGGTGAAAGTTCATGCCAAATCATTTTGTTGCTAGCCTTTGAGTGAATCATTCTTTTCACCCAGTGTTGTGTCATCATTATTATATATCGTTTTAACCATCTAATGTGCACTTTATTCTGATGAAAGTTTTATTAGTTACTATTTTGCACACCATGTTAGCTGCAATTTAGTTGCACAAATCTGTATATATAGACAAGTGGAAGCTAACTTCCCACTATCATATGCCCTACATTATAAATACATTTTTAGTCTTCTTCTTCTAAAAAGTTTAACACCCGAGTCATTTAGAACGCTATTGAACTAAATCCGTTGTACCCTTTCAGTGTATGCCGTCAAAAAAAGAAACAGAGAAGATAAATGGCGTTTATGGTCTTTTCTTCTGTTCAAACTGGCACCGTAGTAATAAAGGGGTGCAACCAAAGTTTGTGTGGTGATAGCACACATTTAATTACAGATTCAGTCTTAGCTGTTCATGTTACCATGGTCCCCATTTGCAACCTGGAAAAGTTGAAAATTTTCTCTTTGTCATTGAGTTTCATTCTCAGATTGGTTCTTCTGTGTTCCAGCACTCACTCCAACTTGTTTCAGATACAGATTTTTGCAATCACTTTGTGTTTGAAAATGCCACAAATATTGCTTTCTTACTATGCTATTGGAAAAACAAAAACAAAAAAACAATACTTTCTTTCTATGCTACTGAAGAAAGAAAAAAAATGCCTGATCTGATGGACGCATACTACTAAAACTAGTTTACAGAGTTGACAGGCTGCCAGCCAGCAGAGCACTGCAAGAAAAGGTCTTTGAAGAAACTCATCACTGCATCAAGGAGCAATTATACCTGAAAGTCTACAACCAAAAGCAGCACTGTCTGCAGAATTGAACACAGACAGAGTTGTAGAAGGGGCAAAGAGCATGCATCACAGCACAGTTCTGTGCAAACTCTGGGCTCCCCCCCACAAAAACATGCGTATTCATGCACGAGGACCTCAGATTCATCCTTCAGACTTTCATTGTGCACAAAATTTACTTTAAAATCCCCAGCAGAGAAGTTACAACCACCCTTTAAAAATCTGCCCAGTGCTGATGATGACCACAACCTTTCAACGAGAAACAATCCTAACATAAACAATGCAACCTGCAATGAGACAGCAGCAGTTTCACAGGGCAACCAGCCATGTGACCACCAAGCAATACTGTAACCACTTCAGTGGATACTCAAAATGCACTGTGTAAAGCTGCAGTCACTCATTTGATCACATGGACTCAGGGCAGTGGATCTGCTCAGAAGCAGAGAACAGCACTATACAGTTACCATTGCAAAGTGTTTTGGGCTCATCTCGAGCCTGTCTAAACACCCAGTCACCACAGCATGAGGAGAGGGAGGGATAGGGGCACGAGAGTGCCAAAGTGCCTGGGGTGGTCGTAAGACTGGCAGTGGAAGGGAAGGTTGGTTCTTGGATTTTACATCCTCAAACGCACAGGGTCACTTCAAGTTCAAGACAAATCTTACATTCTAGAGTCTTTTACACCAGTTCAAAACATAAAGTCACCAGTCGAAAGCTGATCACTGTTCTAACACAACAAATGCAGTCAACAGTGAAGTCCTAAGGCACACAAGTCAAAACAGGCATATCTCATTATTTACATTTTAACCAGCTACAACCCACAGAAGCACATCATCCACAAAGGACCCCCCCCCCCCCCCCCCCCAATTCAGAAACATGTGTCCCCTCTGGTTTTTAATGCACCATGAAGAGATATTTGTAGACTGTTGGGTAATACCCCAACCTTTCCCAAGTGAAAAGCAGCTGACAAACACTTTTTATTTTTCATTTTTACCTACAAGCCTTGATGCGTACTGGATATGTATTTGGTACACTGTGAACTTGAGCTTAGCATATATATGCCAATAGGCATACAATTCCCATGGCCTGATGTCCAACTTCCTGTTTATTGGGCGATTCAGCGAAGCTGGTTTGCTAGAGTGAATGCACTTTGTAATCTTTCGCGCAAGATGTCGCAGTGCACTTCCGGGCCAATTTCTGAGTAGGCGTTGCTTCATGCCATGTTTAACAATGGAAGTTGAACCTAGAATCGCGAAGGCAGTACAAATGCCAATACTGCTGCAGTTGCAAAAATTACTGTGGAAAGGGGATGGATGGTGGAAAAAAAGTGTCTTTGCATCGTTTTTTTGGCGGAACCAGAAGATCGCGAGTTCGTAGGAAAAAATGCGTTTTGGGGCATCCTATAGCACGAGCGAACATGTTATCGCTTATTGCCAG
>OY757541.1:45785817-45816493 GCA_963584105.1 Alviniconcha strummeri
ATCATGTAGTCACTGCAAACATGTATAAGTTGTCGTCAGGTAGTGCTGCAAAGATGTACGAAGTCAGTTACAGTCAATATTATGTAGTCACTGCAAAGATGTACTAACAGTCAATATCATGTAGTCACTGCAAACATGTACTAAGTTACAGTCAATATCTTGTAGTCACTGCAGAGATGTACAAGTTATCGTCAGGTAGTGCTGCAGAGATATAATACAGTCACTAAGTCATCGCTCACAGGCTCCGGTGACAGCCGCTCAGTGGTACCCAGCCGGCGGGCCAGGTCCGCGAGCCCTTGAGCAAAACTGACTGCTTCTGCTGAAGAATGTGTCCACTCAGTTAAGAATGACTACAGAACTAATGAAATTACCTAGGCCTCTTTACAATCAGCATGAACTGGCAACCTGTTCAAAGCAGGCACACGTTCTCACTGCCTGCATAACGACCGACATGCAGCAAGTCCACTCGGCCTGCTGGGCATTCCACTGGTGGTGTAAGCGGTGCCAAAACCACTGAGCTGGCTAACTCGCTATCGTCCGAACACGATTGCGGGCATTTCTCCGCATACCATCTTAACTCTAAACTAAGATCCTGGTTCCAGAAGCCCTTTTGTCCCTACAACAAGAGTGTCTGGCACTAAACAAAACCAGGTCTGGCCCTGCCGGCCGGTCAACTGATACGCCGGTTGACCTGGCCAAGCGCCTGTCAAACATGGGCGAACTGTTTCGGGAAGTTCTAAACATGTACATCTGGATGCATGCGCTGCCTCTCCAGTGAGATCGTCTCTCAGTTTTTATTCAAGTTCCAGAAATTGTTTGGTCGGAACTCGCGTAGAGCCTGTAGTCTATGTACACAACCGCCATTTGCAGTTGCGAGGTAACGCAGCTATCCTCATTAAGCCTTTTTCTTTTTTTACAAGCTTTAAGTCCGAACTCAAACAAAATATATATATATTAGACTGAGAGATGTGCCGCTCTTCATCAGTTGATCCCTTAGGTTGCCACAGCCAGGTCGTTGCTTACACTGACACTCTAAGGGTCTGATACAGGAGGAAAAACCCTAAAACAAAACAAAAACAAAACAACAAACACCACCCCGGCAACAGGCAACATTAACCTGTTAAAACTACCGGGAGGAGGGGGGTGGGGGGGGGGGGGAGGGATTACAGTGTGACACAGAGCAAGTGTTAGGCGTATTCATATTAAGTTAATGTTTATATATCATTCACTATGACTGTGTGTGTTGTACTTCTAGTGTACATTATATCTAATGTAATATAACACAGACGAAGTATTTCAAGTGAAATCAAACAAATCTTTGTTGTTCACATCTCTCTCTCTCTCTCTCTCTCTCTCTCTCTCTCTCTCTCTCTCTCTCTCTCTCTCTGTATATATATATAAACTAAAAAACATGCTTGGACTTTGTTATACCGTCTCTACATGACACCATACTAAGTCCTTCCTGCACGGTGCGGTACACAGGAGTCATGGAGATCGAGCCCTCTCTCTCTCTCTCTCTCTGGGTCATTCTCAGAAACTGTGTACCAATACTGTGACATAGGTACCAAAAAAATCTAAATGCTTTAAAACTCCTAATATGTAAGTTTACTTCTTGTTTAACACCTATTGCATGTGAGGAATTGAAGGGGGGGGGGGAGATAATCTGCACTATTTACTCTACGTTCAACTTTAGTCAGACTGTTGGTGAAATGGTCTTTGTAAGTTTTGAAGTTGAAAAGACGAGAATATTTTTAGTTCAGTTAGTAGTTCATTGGTGCTGGGTCTTCATGCGGTCGTGGGGTGCAGCAGTCTCCTTTCCCGTGTGAAGGATGGTTCCAATTAGCGGCGGTTAGTTCGCCGAGCTGTAGACAACAAGCCTCCCTGTACATGCAAGGGCATGGAAGAGCTGCCTTCCCTATTCTGTTACAAATTCTTCTTTTATTCCAAATTCTGGGCCACTGATGCCGTATTAGGTATAAAAGACCCTCCATTTTAATCCCCCGCACCACTCGCCCTCACAGAAGTTTAAGGACCGTGTGTCCTCTTTTGCCAGTCACTTTGCCGAGCTTCCAGGTCAGTCTGCAAGTCTCCAAGTCAAACTAGTGTTTTGGCTCAATTTAATCCACATTCAACAGGTTGCTTTGACTATCTTTTACCTTCCTAGTTCCTGAATGATGTTTTATTGTTGTTTGATTGTTGTAGTTTCTATGGTTTGAGATCTAGCGTCGCTAATGTTTTCAGTTATTTTTCACGTTTGCTTAAATGATTAAGTACAGGCGCCAGCTTCGTGGTAGCCACGAGTTGTTTCAAATATATGGGTTATAACACTTGTTTTCATTTCATGATTGATGTGTTGAATCTTAAACTGTGTTTCGCTACAGATGTTCTGACTGAGAGGTCAGGTTCGTTATCCGAGCCTGGCTCCATTTTTTCCATTCTGATCTAAACCTCCTAATGGAGTTCCTTTATTTTACTGTTTAGATAAAGCCTGTTCCGCGTATCCGCGATTAACAGGTTCGACTTTTCTGTTTAATATTATGTGAAAAGGCCAGCTCCGCGATAGTCCGCGATTAGCTTTTTGACTTTTCCATAAATAATTCTTTTGTGTATTCCATCTTCCACTATCCCGGACTTGGAAGATACCTTCAAGTTTTCTTCTATAATTCAATGTAAGACCCTACTGAGAAATTATAAAGTGAGGCGATGTTTTTGGTGATACACCGGTTGTGAACTGTCTTTTCACAGGTTTGTAGCTCAGACTTTCGTAACCCGCACGAACGATTTTGTGTTGACTTAATTGTTGTTTATGTTAAATTCTCAGGTAATGAGACAACCAGATAAAGTTTACCTATCTATATCAGTTGGCTTTTCGAACCTTTGTGCCTTCTAATCTCTTCTTTTGTCTGCTTATGATATGCTTGTGACTTACGTTTTTGATTCAATAATATTTGGAACTTTCATTCTCCACTTGAATTCGAGTTGAAAGTGAGGTGGGAATAAAAATAGAACGATTTTGTGAGTGAGTGTGGATGTGTGTGTGTGTGTCAGTGTGTATGCTGGATCACTTCCTGATACTGATAGTCATGAGATGCCACGTGCAAGTAATTAACGCAAACATGTTTATAACCTAACCTGCTAGTGTTCTCAGTTGTGTGGCCATAGAATCGCTCGACATTTGATCCCTTCACGCACTAGAGATGTTACAATAATACTGAAGCAGCAGTAAATTCTTAGATTTTATTTTGGTACATTCGTCTTTAACATCGTAATGAAAAAGACACCGTTTCAGTTTCCCAGTTGCGAGTGAAACGGAAGGTCGAATTTCCGACTTCTACCACGGGTTAAAATAAAAGCAGTCTTGTTGTTTCAAGTAAATGTTTTAACTCAAACGTGCAAGTAATTAAAGCAGACATGAGTGTGGATGAGTGTGGATGTGTGTGTGTCAGTGTGTATGCTGTATCACTTCCTGATACTGATAGTCATGAGATGCCACGTGCAAGTAATTAACGCAGACATGTTTATAACCTAACCTGCTAGTGTTCTCAGTTGTGTGGCCATAGAATCGCTCGACGACATTTGATCCCTTTACGCACTGACAAGGGATGTTACAATAATACTGAGGCAGCAGTAAATTCTTAGATATTATTTTGGTACATTCATCTTTAACATCGTAATGAAGGTGAGACAATGTTATGTATTCATATTAAGTACATATTTTTTCTTTTCTTTTTCTTTAGAAAGTTAGATGTGTCAAAGAGGAAATAAATTCTGATACATATATCTATAGCTGTGAACAAGAGTGAGACAGAAAACGTCATACGGTATTCATATATTTTTTTATTTTATTTTTTATTTTATTTTTATAGTTGTATTAAAGAAAAATTCAGTTTTTACACACACACACACACACACACACACACACACACACACACACACACACACACACACACACACACACACACACACACACACACATATGATAGGTGCGAGATTTACTTATATATTACACCAGAGAACATAACTTTGGTGTTGTTCCCGGCACCCAGCTAAATTCCCCAAGATGAGAAACCTGTGTCAATGTGGAATCATGTCAACACATAATATAGTTGCATGTCAGTGCCTGTTGTATGGAGACGCACACACACACACACACACACACACACACACACACACACACACACACACACACACACACACACACACACACACACACACACACACACACCAAATACCAAAGGCGTAGAAATGGCAAACGTTAACATCTGAAAAGTGAAATTTATAGGTCTTCATATTTGATCACGTATTGATCATGAATGAACACACACATACACGTACACACTGACAGGTAAAGCCGAAACACACGCATGAGACCCAAGTTAAGCGAACAACTCTAAAGTGTGGTTCCTTCTTTGGCTTAGTTAACTTTAGTCCAGCTCCGGAACCGTGGTCGCTGGGTTTGTATATATGCAACCGGCAATGTGGTTGGTGTCGCAGCCCCCCCGGCCCTCGGCCATCCGGCCTACGGCGCCGCTGCTTGTTTCTGCTATGGGTAATCTTTATTACTAACAAATGTCAGTCATCTTAGGGGTGGGCTAGTTTAGGCTTTAACAGAGGAAATGAAGAGGCGTTAAGACGACATGGTGCTGCCCGTGCGAAGCTCACGACAGCGGGCGGGCCGACGCGGCGTAGCCGTGCAGAAAGAAGCACGTGCACACCGTCACTGTAACGCTTGTAACGCTTGATTTACACGCAGTGCCGGGAGAGTTACTACAGACGGAGGGTACTTACTGTTGACCAAATCTGGCCCAGCACCATTGGCGAACCTTTTTCTTTCTGACACTGGTGAAGAGCAAGCCGACAAATCTCCCGGCACTGTCAGAGACGTCTGTCTTGGGTCACGCGTCAGTGCACAGTGGCTCAGCGAGCCGTACCGGTGTAGAACCGGGAAGCACGTGCACACCGTCACTGTAACGCTTGACTTACACGCAGTGCCGAGAGAGTTGGTACAGACGGAGGGTACTTACTGTTGACCACATCTTGCCCAGCACCACTGGCGAACTTTATTTCTTTTGACACTGGTGAAGAGCAAACCGACAACTCTCGCGGCACTGTCTGTGACGTCTGTCTTAGGCCACGCGTCAGTGCACAGTGGCTCAGCGAGGTGAGACGACCGCGGACGAGCTTTCCCTGGCGAGTTGCGTGTGAGCTCGTTTCCCTGACCGGTTTCCACACGATGCCTGGACAGCATAGATAACCCACTCGGACCTCGCTGGGTCAGGGGTGCATACATGCGTGTTTAGCTCAGTAAACAGCCTGCCACGTGCACTTTGCTATGGATAACCGGCTCTTTTACGTGCCACTACAATGGCGGGGGAGTGGCGCTAGCACGGGTGTGGAACAGATATTTGCAATAAAAAAATAAAAAAATAAAAAATCTGACTCAGCACAGAAAGTTAACCATGAAGAAGAAAAATTCCCCATCATTCCTGCTGGGGATGGAACCCGCGACCGTCCGATGACTGACGAGGCCGGCACTCTGGCCGGAGCTGTATTCCCGTTTGTCTGTTGACTCGTTCGTTCATCTGTTCAGCCACTGTCTGTTGAATCGTTCGTTCATTTGTTCAACCATTGCCTGTTGACTCGTTCATTCATCTGTTCAATCATTGCCTTTTGACTCGTTCTTTCATCTGCTCAGCCACTGTCTGTTGACTCGTTCGTTCATCTTTTCAACCATTTCCTGTTGACTCGTTCATTCATCTGTTCAACCACCCACTGGTTCCTCCGTCACTCACTGATCTCAGTTCGTCCAGCCACTTTTCCACTGACTGTATTGAAATCATTAGAATTTTTGAAGGTATTTTTTGTAGGTTTATCACTGATGTTGCATAGACTTAAAGTCAGAACTTGAATGTATACCCCGCCCCTGACTCTGACTGTGTCTGCGCCCCCCCCCCCCCCTCCACACACGCACACCTTTGGAAGAACAAGGTGCTAAGTATATACTTTACACTGGCTCCCCGCCTCCTTACTATCTAAATTGTTCTTGTGACTTTTGTGGGTCGGAAAGCTTGGGACGAGCATAGCATAACAATATACTTTATTCATCCCAGCATCCCCCCCCCCACACACACACACATCACCACCACCACCACCTCCACACACACATCACCTCCCACGTCCCGAAAAATCATGGCGGTTTCTGTGGATGTTGTTGTTGTTGACTGCAAACACATAAAAGGTTAAAAAAAAACAAAAAAAAACGCTTATTTATTGTGACACAGACGCACAATCTGCAATTTTCGGGGTAATCCCCTTTGTCAAGCTACAAAACGACACTTAACACTTAAACGGTTAAAAGTCTGTGTCACAATAAATAAGCGTTCTTTTGAATCTTTCATATGTTTGGACCTTGTTTTAGAACGCTAGCTGTTTTGTTTCAGGTTTTTGTTGTTGAGTGCTTTTATGTAGCCTCCAACAGATTGACACACGTCAAGCCCCAGTAGTGAACCATTGTAAGGGTAGAACTAACCAACTGAACCATTGTAAGGGTTTGAGTTGTGTTTCTACCTTCGCCCTGTCACATCTGTCTGTGTGACGAGAGAACTAACCAACTGAACCATTGTAAGGGTTTGAGTTGTGTTTCTGCCTTCGCCCTGTCACATCTGTCTGTGTGACGACTGCTTTTCCTCGTTCGCTTTCCGCCCACGGCTTTACCTTTGTTTGAATGCGTCATTCTCGGAAACAACTTGACTGTAATACCGGGCTGTAAATGATAGAACACCACTGATTACACACACACACACACACACACACACACACACACACACACACACACACACACATACACACACACACACACACACACACACACACACACACACACACACACACACACACACACACCATGCACACACACACATACACACCATCCAAAAATACACACACACACACACACACACACACACACACACACACACACACACACACCATGCACACACACCATCCACACACACACACACACACACACACACACACACACACACACACACACACACACACACACACACACAGTGATAATTTACGGTTCAAATGCAATAAGTGTCCCCAGTGCCATCTGATAAAACCCTGTTGACAATGCCTGGTGACAAAACACGTATAAAAACCACACCTGAGTGTACCGTCCCTAATAAGCCGTACGGTCTCTGTGGACGTTAAGCACCATGTTTACTTAGTTACTTAGCGCTTGGATTGCGCCATGCACGTGTCTACCAAAACCAACGTGCACAGCTGCTCTTTGATAACAGTAGTTATGTACCCTTTGATAACAGTAGTTACGTACCCTTTGATCCTCACCAACGCCGCTGTTGTCATCCATTGTGACTGCACACCAGTCTCTTCCATCGACGTACGTCTGTATGTATGTATGTATGTATGTATGTATGTATGTATGTATGTATGTATGTACGTCTGTATGTATGTATGTATGTATGTATGTATGTATGTATGTATGTATGTATGTATGTATGTATGTATGTACGTATGTATGTATGTATGTATGTATGTATGTACGGATGGATGGATGGATGGATGAACGGATGTAACAGATGTATGCTAACAAAAGGTAACATATATATGTGTACACATTGACGCGTGGAGGGGGGGGGGACGTGTGTGTGTGTGTGGGGGGGGGATATTTTATTGGTGTTGATGTGATGGAATAAAGTGTGTGTGTCATGTGCACGCAATCGCGCACATGCATGTGTGTGTGTGTGTGTGTGTGTGCGTGCGTGCGCGCGCGCGTGTGTGTGTGTGACAGGGCGCATTCATATAATATGTAGATATGTGTGTGTGTGTGTGTGTGTGTGACTGGGTGCACTCATGTAATATATAGGTATGTGTGTGTGTGGCATAATGTACGAAAGAGGGTTTCCGCGAGAGAGAGAGAGAGGGGGGAGAGAGAGAGAGAGTGTGTGTGTGTGTGTGTGTGTGTGTGTGTGTGTGTGTGTGTGTGTGTGTGACCACCCGTGTGTAATACCAGTGCGTTGCCTTACACTTGATAGTGTCATGTCACAAGAAGGGTATAATTAAGGAACAGATTATTGGAGTGGTAATTAGAACTCTGTGTGTGTGTGTGTGTGTGTGTGTGTGTGTGTGTGTGTGTGTGTGTGTGTGTGTGTGTGTGTGTGTGTGTGTGTGTGTGTGTGTGTGAACACTACGTGTAATCTTAGTCTGAAACTGCACATTTTGTGATGGTGTGGAACGTGCCGATCTGTACAAGAATAATTACGCTGTATGGAGAAACGTCACGTCACCCGTAAAGCCAGAGTCTCTGTATGCATATTATAATGCAATGTTATTTTAGAGAATAAACGTCCTTGGTATGTATGTATGTATGTATGTATGTATGTATGTATGTATGTATGTATGTATGTATGTATGTATGTATGTATGTATGTGTGAAACATCACTCGTAAAGGCAGAATCTCTGTATGCATATTATAATGCAATGTTAATTCAGAAAATAAACTTCCTTGATATGTATGTATGTATGTATGTCAACACCACACGTAAGCCCAGCGTGCAACCGTGGAAGCCTTGTAATGTTGAGAATCATGTGTTGATCTGCACGAGAAGATCGGGCCTGTTTGGACCAAGATTACTCGTAGTAGTCAAACTCGAAGTCAAAACGCAGATTGCAAGGCAGGGTACTTTAGAGGTTAAACTTCCTTGATATGTGTGTGGTATGCTGGTGATACTGCTCTGTGGGCTTGACTTGTCTTACTCCATGGGTGGGCGCGTGGGTGTGTGACGAAGGAAGTCGTGCTGGGTTTTATTTAACTGTTGTGTAACACCGCAACAAAGTATCAGTCTCTGCTCTCTAAGGACAACAACATTGATGTTATCTCCACTCCAGTCTCCTCTTGCGCGGGCTGCTTGGCCGAATTGCACCTGGGAAAGTGTGTGTGTGTGTGTGGGGGGGGGGGGGTCAAGATACGTGTCAGTCACCGCGTCAGAAGAGGAAACAAGTGTTAGACAGCCAAAAGAGGTAACAAGCGTTAGCCAGAAGAGGAAACAAGTGTTAGTCAGAAGAGGTAACAAGTGTTAGTCAGAAGAGGTAACAAGCGTTAGTCAGAAGAGGAAACAAGTGTTAGAAGAGGAAACAAGTTAACACTTGTTAGTCAGAAGAGGAAACAAGTGTTAGTCAGAAGAGGAGACAAGCGTTAGTCAAAAGAGGAAACAAATGTTAGTCAGAAGAGGAAACAAGTGCTAGAAGAGGAAACAAGCGTTAGTCAGAAGAGGTAACAAGTGTTAGTCAGAAGAGGAACAAGTGTTGGTCAGAACAGGAAACACGTGTTGGTCAGAACAGGAAACAAGTGTTAGTCAGTCAGAAGCGGACACAATTGTTAGTCACAAGAAGAGACAGGTGTTAGTCAGAAGAGGAGACAAGTGTTAGTCATAAGTGGAGACAAGTGTTAGTCACAAGTGGAAACAAGTGTTAGTCAGAAGAGGAGACAAGTGTTAGAAGAGGAGACAAGTTTTAGTCAGTCACAAGAGGAAACGAGTGTTAGAAGAGGAAACAAGTGTTAATCAGAAGAGGAGACAAGTGTTAGTCACAAGAGGAGACAAGTGTTAGTCAGTCAGAAGAGGAAATAAGAATTAGTCAGAAGAGGAAACAAGTGTTAGTCAGAAGAGGAGACAAGTGTTAGAAGAGGAAACAAGGATTAGTCGGTCAGAAGAGGAAACAAGTGTTAATCAGCCACAAGAGGAAATAAATGTTAGTCGGTCACTAGTGTCAGAAGCGGAAAGAAACTCCAGTCTGTCAGAAAGGGAAACAAGTGTTAGTCTACAGTCAGTGTCAGTCAGGACGGAAGAGTAATTCTGTCAGAAGAGGAGAGAAGAGTCAACCTGTCAGCCTGTCAGAAGAGGAAACAAAAGTTAGACCTGTCAGAAGAGGAGAAAAGAGTCAGCCTGTCAGAAAAGGAAAGAAGAGTCAGCCTGTCAGACCTGTCAGAATAGGAAAGAAGAGTCAGCCTGTCAGAAGACTAGACGAGTGTCAGTCGGAAAAGGAAACATAAGTGTTAGCGTGTCAGAGGAGGAAACAAGTATCAGTGTGTCAGACAGACAGTGTTGAGACGGCCGGCGCGTGACAGTGAGAGGGGCAGGCAGGAGACGTAATCTTGTCACTGACCCGAGGCGGTGTAGGCAGCGGTTGGGGGGTCCAGAGATACTAGTGTCTATATAATTATAGTGTCTCTGGTTGGTCGGACACTGGGGGAGGTGGCCGCAATAAATCTGCCTGTAAACACTGAGGCCCGGCCTTCACTGAAGTGTTCCAATGAGCCTTGCTCTGTACGGGTGGCGTGACGTCATTCGATCACATCCGGATGGAGCGCGTGTTTGAGTGTCAGTGTGTGTGTGTGTGTGTGTGTGTGTGTGTGTGTGTGTGTGTGTGTGTGAGCGCGTGTAAGAGCGTTTATGTAAGTAAGTGCGTGTGTGTAAGCAATTAAACAATAGCGCACGCGCGCGTGTTCGTGTGTGTGTATGTGCGTGCACTGTGCGTGTGTGTATGTGCGCGCGCGTGCGTGCGTGCGTGTGCGTGTGTCTGTGTTGTGATCACTCGCCTGTAATGGCAGGGTGTGACCTTCCACTCGCTAGTACCACGCCAATAATACTTTACTAGCCTGTCCGTGTCGTCAGTGACAGACCGGCCAAGGCTAGTGTCGCGTCGTGAGTAGCTTATAATAATAATAATGTACATTTATCATGCGCTCATCAACACCCTGAGCGCTCACATACATATTAACCTAAATCAGTACACTATTCTATACACATGTAGAGCACCTACCAAAACAATTTACATAAGATATTATATAGAAACACACACACACACACAAACGCGCGCGCACATACACATGCACACAATGACTGTAGCAGACTGGGTATTGATATTAGTTGGGGTGGAAATACTGTGAGAAGAGGAAGGTTTTCAGTTTGGCCTGAAAAGATGACAGGGTTGAGCATTGTCTAAGGTTTTGTGGGAGTGAATTCCAGACTGACATGGGGTCCAAAGCAAGAGAAAGCACGAAAACCATGACTCTTGCGTTTGTATTGCTGGATTTTCAGCATGCGTTGTCAAACTGAAGAGCGTAGTGTACGAGACGGAGAGTAGACATGTAGCAGTTCAGAAAGGTAAGCAGGACCAGAACCATTCATAGCATTGAAACACATACAAGCGACTTTATATTTAATACGTTCTGAAATGGGAAGCCAGTGCAGCTTACACCGGCATTTCTCTCAACACGAGTCAGTCCGGGCATTGCTGGTGAATCATACAGTTAATGGCATCCCACTTCTGCATCTGCGTAGATGTTGCGGGAAGTAGTCAAAGCCGCCCAGTCAGTTTTCTCTGCCCCACCCAGCCTCCGGCCCGTTTCCACTGTGTGCGTGTAACTAATTGTAAAGCTGTGCCAGCACCAGCTCAGTCTGTTTAATAAGCCAACGGTCTCTGTGGACGTAAAGCAACATTCAACCACCTCAACCAAAAAGGAGACGTGCGCGGCCCTGTTTGGCCCAGTGGGTAAAGCATCATTTCTTCAGCTGATGCTTAATGTCCTCGGATGTCGGTTGACATATTAGGGACAAGCTGAGACCAATGCGTGAGCATGGTTCAGTATTGCTTTACGTCCACGGAAACCGTAAGGTTCATTAGGACGGACAGCCGAGGACGGCCACCTCGACTCTCACACAGCTCCTGAACTATGAAGCATCAGGCTTGTGAGCAGAAGGACCTTGGTTCGAGCCCATCCGCTTCGGTTCGGCCAGTTGTGATTTATGGACACGGTCTAATTCCCCCCGGGCCACCACCACCCCTTCCCCCTCTACCCACCCCATCGTCCCAAACGATTGTATACAACATTTAAATCGCTGACGTAAGTAAGTAAGCATGGTGCTGAACGTCCACAGAAACCATAAGGCTTATTAGGGACGGGGAGAATGGGGGAAGGGGGTATGGAGGTGGGGGAAGAGGGAGAGTATATATATACCTATCGCTGCACTGTCACCGAGGGGCGGGGATAGCTCAGTGGTTAGAGCGCCGGACTCGTGATTGAAAGGTCGCGGGTTCGAATCCCTGCAGGAGCGGCGGGAGAATTTTCTTCTCCAGGGTCGACTTTCTGTGCTGACTCTTATTTCGGTATCCACCCCCGTGTTACCACAGTAGCACGTAAAAAATCCCGGTCATTCTGCCAAAAGTGCAGGTGGCAGGTTACAGCTAAACACGCATACACCTTACGTATGTGGCTTTTATTGAACCGTGCTTCGGCATTGGTCACAACTTGTCCCTAATATGTCAAATGACATCTGAGGACATTAAGCATCAACTCATCATCATCATCAACTGTCACCGCCCGTCCCTAATAGGCCATCTCGCCTCCGTGGACGTTAAAAGGGGGGCGGGGATAGCTCAGTGGTTAGAGCGCCGGACTCGTGATTGAAAGGTCGCGGGTTCGAATCCCTGCTGGAACGGCGGGAGAAGTTTCTTCTCCAGGGTCGACTTTCTGTGCTGACTCTTATTTCGGTATCCGTTCCACCCCAGTGTTACCACAGTAGCACGTAAAAAATCCCGGTCATTCTGCCAAAAGTGCAGGTGGCAGGTTACAGCTAAACACGCATACACCTTACGTATGTGGCTTTTATTGAACCGTGCTTCGGCATTGGTCACAACTTGTCCCTACTATGTCAAATGACATCTGAGGACATTAAGCATCAACTCATCATGTGGACGTTAAGCAACATGAAAGCAAACTGTCACCACTGAACACCAGGGTTCCAGGCGAGATCAAGAGATCAAGAGATCTTAGAGGAGGGAGGTGGAGCTGGACCCTCACTTTTGCCCAGAAGAGATCATGAGTAGGGAGGTGGTGCTGGGCTGAGCAAGTTGGACATCTCAGTTTTGCTTCGAGTTGTCCAAGTTGTTCGTCAACAGCGGTGCAACGGACATTGTCTTAGTGACTCTGTCCAGCACAGCAGTTGAAAGAGCAATTGCGCAGTGCACAAGTCGCTGGGCAATGGCGAGGGGACACCGCCTTAACACTTCCATTGTTCTGGCGGCGCCGGTCCACGGTCTCTCCGGTCTTTTTCGGGCGGTTTCCGCGGTCGAGCCTTTCACTCTCTCGCCCCCTTCCCACTCTGTCCCCGTCCCTAATAGGCCAACTCGCCTCTGTGGACGTAAAGCAACACTAAACCATGTCACCACTGAGAGCTGGTTTGGCCTAGCGGTAAGGCGGTAGGCTGGTAAGCGGAAGGACCTCGGTTCGATACCGTTTCGCTTCTCCTTTCTCTTCAAAAGTTGTGGTTTGTGGACACGGTCTTGTGACTTTGTCCCTCACAATTGATGAAACATTAAAATGGCTCTCATCGCTGTCCATCTTAATGCAGGTCATTCTGGTGGTGACAGTGTAGCGATAGGTATATACTCTCCCTCTTCCCCCACCTCCATACCCCCTCCCCCCCCCCCCCCCCCCCATGACCGTGTCACGGAGTTAGATACCCCCCCCCCCCCCCGAAAACAGACAAGAAAACAAAAACAAACGTCCACTCCAACTTCCCATAGCTTCTGGGACCTCGGTCCTCCCCAGTATCTCTCCGAAGACAACAGGCGTTTAAGAAGAGTGACATGTTTATGCCTTTCCGTTTTCAGAGTCAGCGTCACGCCGGCTTCTCACTGCCGCGTCAGTCAGGCTCTGCGGTGTGCAGCGGACCGACCACTGAGTGAACAACACGGACTGACTCGGTAGCAGGTGGTCTGGTCTCAGGATGAAAGAACACACACACACACACACACTGACACGCACGCACACTGACGAACACACACACACGTACGCACGGCGCACACACTGACACACACACACACTGACACACGCGGTCGAAATAAAACGTGCTGGGGGGGGGGGGGGGGGGGGGGGAACGAAAGGAACTTGAGAAGGCAGAAACTGATGAAATCACTTGTGGTGTTTGTAGAGCTGTGTTTTTAAGTCCAGTTTTGAAGACCTGAGGAGTGAACTCGTGCCGGTTAACTAGTTTGTCAGCAAGTCGCTTTGTCTATGTTAGTGTGTGTGTGTGCGTCAGTGCGTGCGTGCCAAAGGCCAAATTCCTCAGCAGGGTTTTCGACACGATGCGCTTTCTTTCACTGGGTTTTACGTGCACGGAGACCACACAGCTAGTCCATCAGGGATGCCGCTTTTAACACGTTGCGCCCTGTGTCACGGCCTTTTCACCTTGGGCTGAAAGCCGATTCGGCTTCAACGGTCAGCCAAATTTCGGAAAAGTTGGTCTTGGGCCATCGTATCCGATAACCGGTGCATGAACCGGTGAACTTGTTCTGTGCCAGCTAACTTGTTTCACTTGCCACGTGGTACCGAAGCCTCGTCCGGCAGTCCCCAATAAGCCACCTCGCTTGGACGTAAAGCAACATGTTTACGTACTTACCGTACTGCGGTACCGAAGATAACTAGTCACTGAAGTACGTCTAAGCCGCTTCTTTATGCTCTAATGTCGGATAATAATATTAATATGCAACACAACGCGACATCACTGGCTTGTTTCCCTTTTCCTGTGGCGAAAGACGATTTTCAGTCCGTCTCAGTATCCGCGCAGTGATCGGGTAAAAGGTTAACGACCGCATAGTCACTGCAACTGCCGGCCGTTGCGCTTCGCAAGACGCTTTGTGACAGACTGTATCGTAAGTGATGTTCACGAGGCTGAAGTTGTTGAAGTGTTGCTTAGTGTCCTCAGATGTCAGTTGACATATTAGGGACAAGTTGTGACCAATGCCGAAGCACGGTTCAATAAATCTTTACGTCCACGGAAACCAGAAGGCTCGTTAGGACGGACAGCCCAGGACGTCCACCTCGACTCTCACACAGCTCCTGAACTATGTGTTCACGAGGCAACAGTAACCCCGCCTAAAACTGTTCTATGTATCGAGGTTTCTCGTCCCGTGTTGGACACGCTTGCGAAGTCATTGAAAACCTGTGCAAACTCTCTCACGGAAAAATGCAAATGATGTGACTGGTCCGGTGTGCGCATGCGCATGCGCCGTGCCGCGCCCCCGCCTCTGGATGTCAGTGGTGGTTCACTGAGCGCCGACAACGCCTCGCTAACACTACAACCGCCGGTTTTCACGACCCAGGTGTACGCCGCGTTTTTTTCACCGCATCATTTTGTTTCCTCCCTGCTTTGCGGTAAATTCCAAGCGTCTTCCAAAATGTCTGGAGAGTGGCAACACGGACTTTTCGGCTGCTTCGACAATTTCGGACTGTGCCTTATTTCTTACTTCGTGCCTTGCTACCAGTTTGGCAAGAATGCCGAAGCCATCGGCGAAAGTTGCTTCACTTGCGGCCTCGCCTACATCTGCCCCATCATCAACATCTTCGCGGCGCTGAAGATCCGAGGCAAGATCCGAGAGCAGAAGGGCATAGCGGGGTCCACCATCAACGATTTGCTGATGATCTGTTTCTGCACGCTGTGTGCGCTGGTACAGGAAGCGCAGGAGGTGCAGGGAGCCCCCGGTCAAGTCTCTATGGCACGGGAGTAGCCGACCACCGCGCCACCGGGGAACCACGGGGATGCTGCGGTACGGTGGAGGTACCTACACACGAAGTGTGTGCTGTTGGCTGAACTTTTCCATCCCTCGTTGGTTAGTCAGTGCCGCTCTGCAAACACCGGGTTCTTTGCTATCGTTTTTCTTTTGTGTGTCTGTGGCCCCTTCTTCCTCCCGACGGTGCTTGTGGTGTGAGTGTGGCTGGCGTGACAGAGTCGCAGTGGGACTTGAGAATGCGGTGCTTGGATTCGCAGATGGGACGCAAATGTGGAAAGAGGAGACGGGGGGGCTGCTCAAGGTGTGTTCGTTACCTCCCCCCCCCTCCACCGCCTTCCCCCCTTCAGCGTTCGCCACGCTTCAACTCCGCCCGCCTGGCATCAGTCTCCGGTAACGCTCATATTGTTGCTGTACCGTTCACTAGTTGGCAGAAGTGTATGACAGAGGTTTCTGTGCTTTGTCTTCTGCTCTCTGTGACCACCAACTACTCGTGTCCACTTCAACTTCTGTAACTTTTTCTCTACTCTCATCGATTTTCTTCTTCTTTTCTACACGACAAATCAACGCGGACTTTTCTGCTGGGATTCGTTTGAAGTGCCTCTTGTAGCGTAAGGTATTTGGCTTTGATTGTGAACTTTGGGTGAAATAAGTGCGGTGTATTGATAGTCAAAAGAAAAACGGTAGCACTCGACCAGCACGGTGTTCATTGCTAGCTGAAAGTGAACCGTGACGAGGGAAAGTGTGCTGTTTGTGATGGTGAACTGGCAGGACCAGCATCTAACGACATGTCAGGACCGGCTGCGTGCGACACAGCAGCAGCCGACTGCTTGCCGTACTGAGCAGATAGAAGCTCTATTGAGACACATGTGCAGCCAGGAAATCTGTTACGACCACAGTTTCATCGTGGATTTATATTCATAAGCGTGTTCGTGTGTGTGTGTGTGAACACCGAGACCTGTCACTCTCACCACAGACGCTTTATTTATACATCAGCAGCGTTGCATCAAGTGTGACAAAGTCCTCAGAGGTACGACCAAATACCACTCACTGATTTGTACGATCAAATAATTGACTGAGCGTACACTCCGCCAGACTGTGACACCATCAGTATCATCCATCACGTGAAGGAGCGACATGCTTGACTGCTCTCTAGACATTTCACTAGCCGCCTTTATTCGTCATCTCGCAGGTCACGCGTGACACTAGTATGTCAACGATCAGAATAAGCACAGTGAACTCAAACCTGGGCCGGGCGTGTAACTGTTGACTGTCATTTAGTAGAAGATTCGTCCCTAGCAGGGTTTTCATTCAGGATACCGAGTTAAGTCACTTTATTACAAAAGAACTTTAATCAGCTGACACTCTAAGTTATGTTACGCTTCTCACCTTGCCAGTTTGCCTTCCCGTTTGCAAACAGTTCAGCAGCACCCTTCGTTGTACTTCCCGTTCTGTACACTGACCTGTCAGACCGGCTCGGCAGCTCTCACAAGTAATTAGCAATGTATTTTTGACATTTCCAACACCATCCGTCAGTTACGTTTTTTATATACATATGTATGATGTCAGTTGTCATTTCAGCACCTAATTTTTGCGTGTGTTTTATCTCTCAGTTTTGATGAACTTGTTTGTATTTGCGGTGTTTTGTTTTTGCTTTTTGTAAAAGCGAAACGAAACATCTTGCGACTTCTCTTTAGGGTTAGTTCATGCCTTGACCGCATTACTGCTTTCGTTCGTGCCTTCTCGGTGTCAGAAACGAGGCTGATGTCTACATCAACATGCTGTTTCCTGGCATCGTTTGTATACTTTATCTTACAGGTGTTCTCTTATGATCCACGCGAAAGTGAGAATGACTGTTGATCTTAGCTTATATTTATTTGTATCTCGGCTTCAGTGATAGGCTTTCCTGTCGCTTTCACTGACCATATTTTGCAAAGAAATGTATTCCTCAATTTTTTTGTACTCAAACGGTTTATGCTGTTTATTGTTATTTGTATTTCATTCTGCTGTCTGTCGTGAGAGGCAACTTGTCACGGTCGAATCTGCGTCACCAAGTGCTTTATCTAAGGACATAAAATGTTAATTCATGTACTGTTCTCGTACCGACTCCTGTTTGTGTGTCTGTTCAGAGTGCGCAGTGACTTGCAGTGACACACCAAGCTCGCTGTCGTAGAATTAAAGGGAACCGAAGCGAAAAAACACCACGAGCCAAAATCGATGGGAATGAAGTAAAGAATAAATACATCGCAGATTTTCGCTCCATTTCTGCCCCCCCCCCCCCCCCAAAAAAATAAAAATAAAAAAATAATAATAATAAAAATAAAAATAATAATAATAATCTGCTGCTCCAGTGATGTCATGAACAAAAAAGCCGGAAGTGGCGTTTTTCTGCTCTTCATTACTAAAGAGCAAACCATCGTGGCTGCACCCAGAGGAGCTCGGAATTAAAGGTTAAAAAAAGTACTTCTTTTAGATAAATGGTGGGGCAATAAGTAAACGAATCATGCTGAAGGAAACGATAGCACGTTTAGGTGACACAATATAACTAAATGAAACGCGCTGAGGGAGATGTTCGCACGTTTTAGTTGACACTGACAGACTAAGTGAATCGTTCTAAAGGAAACATTTGCACGTTTTCTACGTTTTGAGGCCAGGATGCCACTTCGCTTCGATTTCCTTTAAAGGCGTGTGCGGCTGGTGCACAGCTGTGGACGTTTTCATGGCTGGATGGTGGAGTACGTACCTTCACACACTTCAGCAGCCTCTCGACTTCTTTGACCCTGAGTCTCTCTCTCTCTCTCTCTCTCTCTCTCTCTCTCTCTCTCTCTCTCTCTCTCTCTCTCTCTCTCTCTCTCTCTCTCTCTCTCTCTCTCTCACACACACACACACACACACACAGACACACACACACTCGTGTTAGTACATCCCCTCCCCCATACACACTCTAACACACACACACATACACATATATATTACTGGCAATCCGTGAAGTAAGGCATTTAATAATAATGTACATTTATCATGCGCTCATCAACGCCCTGAGCGCTCACATGATACATATTAACCTAAATATGATATTATATACACATGTAGAGCATAGTCCTGGGTGTATATCTGGGTGTTTTCAGGTTTTTGCAAAATTAAAGTCTATAAGCATTAAACTTTGGTGTGTTTGCACTGATGTGCTCTGAAAACTTTCAAGCTTATTTTCTAAAAATGGCCTCAGCCATACGTGCATCCTTTAAAAACACGTCACATCCACATTTGTTTTTAGTAGAAACGTGATTTAAGTATTATTATTATTGATCGCTTTTATATAACGCTATTCTCCGCTCTCGAGCAGACTCACTGCGCTCGCATGTGATCCTACATGAGTGAATAGCTTTTTATAGCGCATTTTTGAATATCCACCGAAGTGGTGTACTTACAGCGCTGGCATGGCTGGTGCCACATGCAACTGCTGCCATCTCGGCGCGTTCTGTGTAC
This sequence comes from Alviniconcha strummeri, assembly GCA_963584105.1. Lineage (NCBI taxonomy): Eukaryota > Metazoa > Mollusca > Gastropoda > Provannidae > Alviniconcha > Alviniconcha strummeri. The sequence goes on from OY757541.1 coordinate 45,804,899, forward strand.
ACCATACAACCATGCACCATGTCACTTCATGCAAAGCCACATAAGTAAGGTGTATGCGTGTTTACTGCTGCCATCTCGGCGCGTTCTGTGTACACCATACAACCATGCACCATGTCACTTCATGCAAAGCCACATAAGTAAGGTGTATGCGTGTTTATCTGTAACGACCCACCTGCACTTTTGACAGAATGACCAGGGTCTTTTACGTGCTACTGCGGTGAATATCTAAATAACGAGCAGAACTTGCAGATTTGAGACATGCAGATATCTCCAACTGCCAAATTTTAAGTTAAGACTCATTTCATGAGAACGGATCACATATTTAATTCTGTTCCACAAAATAATCAAAGTTCTCCTCCCTCTCTGTGTCGCACGCACGCATGCACGCACGCATGCACATACACACACACACACACGCACGCGCGCGCGCACAGAGGCACAGAATCAACACACAGTTTGCCTGAATACAGAAATAGGCAGTCAGGCAAACTGTGAAATCTCGAGCACTATTTTTCGGGCAATGCTCGATCATAAACATGCAAACAAACACATTGTGAACATATCCGCACACGCGCACGCAAGCACTCTTTCTCTCGCTCACTCTCTCTCTCTCTCTCTCTCTCTCTCTCTCTCTCTCTCTCTCTCTCTCTCTCTCTCTCTCTCTTCAGTTTCACGTACACACACACGCACGCACACTAACACGGCCAACCGCGACAACAGACGCCACTGAAACGTGAAACTAAAGTAAACCGTGTATTTTATCAACCTTTGATTAAACGTCCGTGCCCTCCAATGGATTGTCAGTACATAACCACACAGCGGAACTGCAGCCCAACAACCCGGAAAATACTGCGCCGTCGCGCAGTTCGTACGGTCCCTGTGGACATAAAGCAACACCGAACACGAACAGTCACTGGGCGCGTTGAGCTGAGCGAGCACCGCGTGTAGAGACCAACACACTACACAAAGGAGGATGGCTGACACATCCCCTGGCTTTTATCTCTAGAGGCAGTCTGTTACAACGGCGAAGTCGGTGTCTGTTCTTCTCATGGGAATCGGACTGTGATCGTATTACCGGTTGCATCCTCTCACACGGCCCCAGGCGGAAAAGCGTCATGTTTTGTAGCGGAATGGGGTAAAGGTACTAAAACAAATGAAACCCAGTCACACTCACAGTAGTTTTTCAGTCGATTTATTGTCTTGTTGGTTAAAAATAGACGCTTGAAAGTCGCAAACATACTGAGTGCCGCGGGCTCTATCAGTTGCCGTTCTGACCAAGTAGGTTTCAAGGTTTTCAAGGTTTTATTGAGCTTTTGGCCCCTGGGGGCTAGAAAGCGAAGTTACATTCGCACACGACATTCCCTATGAACAAGTACATGCGTTCTACTAATAAATAACTACCACACTTTATATATAAAAAAATTATTAAATGCTCAAACACAAATCAAAGTTGTTATAAATATATAAGGCTAAGGCGTAAAAATTAACTTTTTCTTTTTTGTTTTCGTTGCTCGTTATTGGCTTAATCAAAATAATTGAAGAATACAACTAATAAATTTAGCAAGCTTGATATTCTTAGATTTTGACGTCATATTCATGAGACTACAAAATTTGGGCACGTTGGGATGATGTGTATAATATTTATCAACATACTTAATACGGTTTCTCTTGACATTTTCGTTGGAACAGTTAAGCAGATAGTGAAATTCATCTCCTACCTCACCACTGTCACAAACAGTACATATTCTTTCATCCCTTGGAATACCTAACGTTCGTCTTTGCTGGATTGGCAGTCTGTGATTACTAAGTCTAAATTTCAATACTCTTTGTCTTAGGATAGATGGGAGATAGGTTAGATATTCCTCAAAGCAAAATTTCTTTTTAAATAAACAATAATTACTACAAACACTATTTTCTGCTACTCTGCTTTGCCATTCTTGTATAAATTGATCCATTAGTCTTTGCTTCACTATACGTTTAAAGCTTTCGATGGTATGGATTTGGTTAGACCAAATATAAGATAATCCTAAACTATCTAATAACGAATGCACTTTCATAAGCCATGGGAGCTTATAATCGCTTGCATAATACAACTTAGAACATAGCTGAAACATTAGGTTAGAAATCTTAGGCGATTCAGAGTGAGAGGTACTGCACAAACCATACCAAAATCCTAACATCCTGCATTTTGCTTCAATTTCTATCGGATATCTTCCCACTTCCCCAAGCACCATGCATGTTGGGGTTGTAACTTTGACACCTAAGGTCAGTTTTAAAAATCGAAGCTGTAGTTTTGAGATTACATCCATCTTCTCGCACGCCCATATTTCACAACCATACAGAAGGATTGGGTGCACACATTTTTCAAAAAGTTCTAATTGTATATCTAGTGGCAAATTTAGCTGCCGACATTTCCTTAATAGTGAAAACATAGCCCTGTTTGCAAGTAAAAACTGTAACTGTTGTGCCTTTTTAAACTTGTTATTATAGTTAAATTTTACTCCCAAATATTTATAATCCCAAACAACGTCAACAGTTTCCTCATTAAAATTGAATTTCGGCATTTTTCTGATCTTCCCCCTTGAAAATATCATGACTTTGGTTTTCCTAACATTAATATCGAGACCCCATAATTCACAATATATTTTGAGTATATCTAACGCTCTCTGCAAATCTTCAGGACATTCGGCTAGTACAATTGTGTCATCCGCGTACAACAATAAAAACAAATACAAAAAATTGTCGATATCTTGAAGACACACATCCTGGGCCAATGCAAATGGTAGTTTTAAGCCCTGAACATTGTTACTCGTTAAAAAACCTTTTAAGTCATTCAAAAACAGCGAAAACAAAACTGGTGACAAATTTTCCCCCTGACGCAGACCAACGTTTGAGACAAAAAACTGCGATAGACCATGCCTAGTTTTCACACATGATTTTGCTTTAGCATACATATCTCGTATCACATGTAGAACCTTCCCATTCACACCAGAATTTAACAGTTTTCCCCACAACAATCCGCGCTGCACACTGTCAAAGGCCTTTTTATAGTCAATAAACGCACAAAATATTTTTTTTTTCCGCTGCAAATATACATCAATGAGACAATGTAAAGCAAAAACGTGATCCATCGTCGAATGCCCTTTCCTAAAACCTGATTGTTCATTACCAAGAATATCATTGGTTTCTAAAAAAGAATGAATTCGATCGTTTATCACACTAGTAAAGAGTTTTCCAAAACAACTCAGCACAGTTATACCCCTATAGTTATCTGGGTCATTCTCTTCTCCTTTTCCTTTATAAATAGGACTAATATAGCCAATAGACCAAGCGTGTGGAATTTTACCTGTCTGCAGTACAATATTAAATAGCGTAGTAACTGCGATTAGCAATTTAGAAGAAGAGGTCTTTAGGAATTCATTAAGTATACCATCATACCCACAGGATTTATTATTTTTAAGCTTCTTGATGCATTTCAAAACTTCGTCCGCTGAGATATCATTTTCTAAATCATCGTGTACAAATATATCAGTTTCGTTATCAAATGTATAAAATTCTTCCTCGGGGATGTTGCCCAGCTTCTGAAAATGCTCAACAAAAAGATCATGGCTAATGGCATCTACAGTATGCTTCTTTTGACGGTTATTACTATTCAGGATTCTCCAATATGCACGTGGATCCGAAGAACGCAATGATCTTATCCTTTCGTGGAACACTTTCGTGTGCATTCGGCTTTTCCTGTTTAGAACTTTTTTATACTCTTTATGCGCACGTGCTCTCTCTCCTTTGGTATAATAATTATCATGACTTTTATGCATACCTTTAGCTTTTCGATACTCGGCCCTTTTCTTCTTGCATTCTGCGTCAAACCAAGGGTATTTATTCTTTTTTATCTCCTGTCTTCTTGGCTCATTTTGATTTTTTTTGCCTTTGTCCTCTCTCATACAGGTTTGGCTCTGGTACATATCCAGTCTAACAGCTGCATTTGTTAACAAGCTGCATATACCATCCGTTATGTCGTCGATATCAGATTGGTTAATACTGTCAGTACTTTCTAGCAACTTTTGCATACGATCATAAATTACCTCTACTCCTCCCTCGTCAATTTCAGCTAAATAATCACGCTCAACTCCTGGTCTCCAAACAGGTTTAGCAAACCCCATCATACCCTGACTAACATTTACGTTATGGATTGTTTTGTGGCTATCAGTACCAGTTTTCAGTTTTATAAATACAGGGCAGTGAATATCAGATAAACATTCATCAAAATCACCAACATAAAAGTCACAGATGCATGGAAAAACCCACGGCGACGCTATAACATAGTCAACAAGGCTAGCGTTTTTACAGGTCAATTTTCCCAAATCAGCGTCTCCGCCAACTCTGCCATTTACAATCAAAAGACGCTGAGTAATACAAAAATCAATGAGCGCATGGCCAAAGTTATTCTTACCTACGTCCTGCGACCTTCTGTCTTGTTGGATATTGTACATTTTCATGAGTTCAGTTGTACTAACATCATCCAGTACATTATCTAAAGCCGCAGTATCCCAAATATAGTCGCTGGAATCCCCAGTTCTTGCATTTAGATCACCCATGATAAGGACATTATCCAGGTTTATATGCAGAAGTGTTTCTTCCAACTCAGTAAAAGAGCTTCTGTTACTGTAGACAGACCCTTCTGGCGGTATATATAAAGCACAGACAAGTAATTTCTTACAATTAGTGTCGTTTTGGGTATCACACGGTAGTTCAAAAAATAGTCCATCATTAAAGACACAAAAGTCTACAAAACGATAAAACTTGCGTAAACGTTTCTCAATTCGTCTTTTAAAATCTACATGCTCCACTATCTTCACCATATTTAAGATCTGATTTCTCACTAGCAATGCTATCCCCCCCGATTTCCTTTTATAGATGCTTCTATTTTTCATAAAGCAGGTGAATCCATCAAAATCGAAGCTGTCAAGATCGTCCATTTTTGTTTCAGTTAAGCAAATGATATCATTCGACACCAACATTTCGCAAAATTCCGGGTATTTCATTTTCGACATCAATCCACACACATTTAGTGACACTATTTTTAAACAGCAGGTGGCACTTACTCCTGCCTTGTTTAGAACATCCCTGGTCCCGTCATTCTCACTATTAGCAGTAGCGCTCACTTCGTCTTCCACATTTACATCACTACGTACGTCCATCATCACATCTCTGGTTCTGTTCGTGTTATATTCCATATTAGCATAAGTACATGCACTCCTATCGGCATCATTTACAACGTTAGCATCACCACACACATCAAACGATACACCTTCATCAACAACATTAACATCACTGCGTGCATCAACCACTACACCTCCAAATCTGTTCACGCCATTTTCAATGTTAGCACCACTACACATGTCACCCAATACACCGCTCCTGCAGCTCACATCCTTTTCAAAGTCAACATCATTCCATACATCAACCACCACACAGCCACTCCTATTCACGTCATTTTTAGTGCTAACATCATTACATACATCACTACACATACCAGCCGGTACACCTTCACTCGTGCTACTGTCATTTCCGATGTTAACATCACTACATACATCAACCAATACACCTCCACTCATGTTCATGCCATTTTCATCGTTCACATCACTACATACATCAACCAATACACCTCCGCTCATGTTCATGCCATTTTCAATGTTGACATTATTGCACACATCAACCGCTATACCTCCACTCCTATTCACGTCTTTTTTAGTGTTAGCTTCATTACACACCTCACTACACACATCAGTTGATACACCCACACTCCTTCTCACGTCCTTTTCAATGCTGACATCAGTACAACCATCAACCACTATCCCTTCACTCTTGTTCATGTCCTTTTCAATGTTGACATCATCACACATATCAGACACTACACCTACACTCCTGTTCCTATCATTTTCAATATTGGCATCACTACATCCCTCGACCACTACCTTCCCGCTCCTGTTCACGTCAGTTTCAATGTTGGCATTACACACATCAGCCACTACACTTCCACTCCTCTTCATTTCTTTTTCATTCATGTCATTAGTGTCATTTTCAACGTTAATATCACTACATACATCAACCACCTCACCTCCTTCCTTACTCTCGTCAGTTTCAAACTCTACATCACTGCGTACTACTTTATCCATCGTGCTTCCATCTCCGTTTCCGCACACCCCGTACTCAGCATCGTTACATACATCAGTCAGCACCTCACTATCCCCACTGTCATCATTCGCAACGCGATCATCCTTGCCATCGTTAACATTAACATCAGTACGTACGTCAGTCATTATACCTCCCTGTGTGACATCATTCACTACACTTTCATCAACATTCGGTACATCGGTCATCCTGCCTCCATTTCCAGTGTTAGTATCACTAACCACAGTTCTACACTCAGCACACCATCCACATCCACCGCAACTGCTACGACCGCCACGGGCACAGGTGGAACAGTAACGGACGTTCCTCTTGTCACTGCTTGGCACACCTCTCAATGCCTCATCACGGTCACAATCACAGTCGCAATCACAGTTACAACCGTTCACGGCAAAACTGTCTTTAGGTAGGACATACTTACAAACACGGACATCCTCTGGCCAACGTGTTTGTCGAAGGAACAGACCCCCAGGGCGCCCCTATTCCTCAAAATCAGCCAGGTGGGTCAAACCAAGGGATCTGAAGTCAATCTGTTCCAAGCCCAGCTTGAACAGATCGTCAGGAGTGTCGATGACGACGACAGGCCTCTGGTTCTCTCCAGGGGCAAGACCCGGCGGGACCTTCTTGGTGCAGTGGATGCTCCCCCCGACAGTCCAGGCCTTGTCCACGTTGTCCAGCCTCTTTACCAAAGCCAGCAGTTTGGCCCGCAGAGGAGTGAGGTCGTCGTTGATGTAGACCTTCTGGTAGCCATCCTTTCCCTTCAGCGACTTCTTCTTCTCCATTACCTCACGCCTCTTCCTGCGGGAAACAAACTTCACCAGAATGGGTCGCAGTCCCCTCCCGACCTTGCCGACCCGGTGGACAGCCGCGATGTCCTCCTCCTTGACGTCCGCTCCCGCCTCCTTGAAGACACCCAGCGCCTTCTGCTCCACCTGCTCGGCAGTCCCCCCTTCCGCCTGCCTGATGCCGAAGATGCGGACAGACTCCCTGCGGCTGTATTGCTGCAGCCTGTCGTTCTCATAGGTCAGTGACGTGACAGCCGCAAAGAGCCTGTTTTCGGTGGCTGTATACCTGGCTGAGGTTCCATGACCGTGTGATGCCATGGTCCTCATCACTCCCTTCATCGCCTCCGACACGGCTACTGCAACAGCTGTCGCTAACGCCGGCACGAGCTGCTTGATGACCGGGCTGTCAAACTCTCCCTGGGCGTTCTTGTAGGCAGTCAGTGTCTCATTCACTCGTGTGACGACGATTTCATGAATATCTGCCGTATTAATACTGTCACAGATATCTGACTCCTGCATTCCTTCATCCTGTGATCCATCCTCTCCCGCCCCCCCGACAGCCGTCCTGCCTTTCTTCGGATCTTTCGTCGCTGATGCAGGGGAGAAAGCGAGCATTCTTTTTCCACTTTTCCTGGCCTGTGATGCCATCAACAGTTCGCGCACACACACAGAGCATTAGAAGGGCATTTTAACACTGCCAGTCAGCTTATGTCCTTACTGAGTATGTGTACTGACGATTTGCTTTGCTGGTCGTCCTTGACAACACAGAGAGCGTTAGAAGGACATTTTAACACTGTCATTCACCTTGTGTCCTTGTAGTGTGATGACGCTTTGCTCTGCTGGTCGTCCTTGACAACACAGAGAGCACTAGAATGACATTTTAACACTGTCAGTCACCTCGTGTCCTTGTTATGTGATGACGCTTTGTTCTGCTGGTCGTCCTTGACAACAGAGAGCGTTAGAAGGACATTTTAACACCGTCAGTCACATTGTGCCCCTAGTGTATGATGCCGCTTTGCTTTGCAGCTCCTCGTTGTCAACAGAGCGCGATGAAAGGACATTTTACCACAGCTAATTACCCTGTGTTCTCACTTGTAATGGCATTTTTCTCTGCAGGGTATTGTTAACAAGACAGAACGCTGAAAGGATATTTTACACTGTGCAGTCACCGTCTGTCCTTGCTGTCTAACGACACCCTGTTTTGCCGGTCGTTTGTCAAGACAACACAGGGTGCTGACAGGACATTTTAACACTCTGTGTGTGTGCGTGTGTGTGTGTGTGTGTGTGTGTGTGTGTGTGTGTGTGTGTGTGTGTGTGTGTGTGTGTGTGTGTGTGTGTGTGTGTGTGTGTGTGTGTATGTGTGTGTGTGGGTGTGTATGTGTGTGGGTGTGTGTGGGTGAAATGCATTACTTACAGATTGTTTTAATGTCTAAATTCGTATTTTTATTCTTAATTTTATGTTTTAAAATGAATCTTGAATATGCGTGAATTGAAATATGTATAAATAGAGAGAATGTATCTCTTTAAATTGTTGTTTTAGGCTGATCTGTACAGCGCTAAGAGCTCATATAATTTTGTTGAGGCGCTATATAAAATAAATTACTATTATTATTATTACTGTTAGTCATGCTGAATTCCCATTCGTAATGACGCCTTGGTTTTGCAGGTCGTCCTTAACAACACAGGGCGCTGAACGGACATTTTTAAGGCAAAGTGCGGGAGAAATAATCGAATTTTGGGATCATATTTTACAATGTCAGTTGTTGTTTTGTGTGTGTGTGTGCATTTTTGCACAGTTGAGTCTGTGTACTCGCAACTTTGTTTGGATTTTTTGGGGAAGCAGGTTTGAAGCATGGATGAAGAGTCACAAGTCAGAGGTTGCTATAACATAACTTTTATTTGTACACCAGCCAACCAGGAAACAGTGTAGGCTCTCCCCTGAGATGAACACATGAACACCGGCCGCAACAGTAAACAACAACCTGCCTCTGCAGGGACACTGGGGGAAAAGGGACGCTGCCGGCCCAGCACACAACTTTTAACACCTTAGATAATTGGGCCATAAAAACCCCACCCAATCAAAAAGGAAAAGGACCGGAAAGAAAAGGTTATAGGGTCATGGCCCGGAACATGTATACAATACACTCGGTTACATCTACTTACGCTTTGGCATGTCGTCTTTACAGAAGCACTTGCACCTCTTGTAACAAAGCACAGCATACTTACGCTTTGGCATGTCGTCTTTACAGAAGCACTTGCACCTCTTGTAACAAAGCACAGCATACTTACGCTTTGGCATGTCGTCTTTACAGAAGCACTTGCACCTCTTGTAACAAAGCACAATACACTTACGCATGTCGTCTTTACAGAAGCACTTGCACCTCTTGTAACAAAGCACGGTATACTTACGCTTTGGCATGTCGTCTTTACAGAAGCACTTGCACTGTTTGTTGACAAAGCATGGACTACGGCAGGAAAGCTGAGCTGGACATTTTGCTGAAACAGTAATACACTGATGCTGAAGGATTCCGAAGGAACATTCACCAACAACTTAAAGTGGGCAATATCCTCATTTAGCCCCGTCAGTTCTCTGTCCCCAAACGTTAGACACTGATGCACGTTAGTTATACATACCGTCCTTGTTCACACACACACACACACACACACGCACGCACGCACGCACGCACGCACGCACGCACGCACGCACAACACACACACACACACACACACACACACACACACACACACACACACACACACACACACACACACACACACACACACGGAGAAAGAACTGACAGGGTTAAATATAAATATTACCGACATGTTATGATGAAGAACAGGTATCCATGACAGTCTAAATGAACAGAAAATAGAATAATTATGTGTTTATTATACCAAAGTGCTATTCCTTCGCTCAGCACAATAACAAGGCATGGGATTGTCAGCTATCACAGAACAGTTGGAGAATTGGTCAGTAAATGCATTAATTGACCGATTATTCATAAGTACTTAATGCGAAAGTTGCATAGTTAGTAGCATTGTCATTACCATACATCTGCCTGAGCAGCAGTGTCTTTCTTAAATAAACTCACCCTAGATGCATTCACTATAAACGAGCTTCACCGTCGACATTACAATTACCGCTTTATCTGCTATTATAGTGATGCACGACGTTGACTGCTTTAACATGGGAAAGAACTGACACATTCCTGACAGGTACAATCATGCGTAAAGTTGATGGCTCTGACTTCACAGAGAATGAACTCGTAATCTACTTTTGCAATCGAAAACATGTTGACGGCTTTGGCGTCAGAAAGAAGTCTCTGAATCCTTATCCTTGCAACTGTGCCTAAGGTGGACGGCTTTGGTCCCAGAGAGAATTAACTAATTTTCAACCATTGTAGTCGTACATAACGGTCATGAGTTTGACGCCAAGAAGAGTTATCTCAGTGAGTACCGTTACTTTTCAGACAGACCTCGTATTTGACGTTAGGAAATGATGTAATCAGGTTGACGGCTTTGGTATTTGCTTACCGTTACAATCGTAAACAAAGCTGCCGACTTCGATATTAGAAATAATTATAATTCTGCCAATCCTTACCATTGCAATTGCAAAAGAGGTCGACGACTTCGGCTCCTGAGAGAAAATTCATTCCCTCTTATTGCAATTGTACTTAAGGTTGACGACTTTCAAGTGAAAAGGAATTAACTTATTCCCTATTATTGCAATTGTACATAAGGTTGACATCTTTGACGTCAGAGGAATTAACTCATTCCCTCTTATTGCAATTGTACATAAGTTTGACAGCTTTGACGTCAAAAGAATTAACTCATTCCCTACCTTTGCAATTGTACAGAAGGTTGACGGCTTTGAGGTCAGAGGAATTAACTCATTCCCTACCGTTGCAATCGTACATGAGGTTGACGGCTTTGACGTCTGAGGAATTAACTTATTCCCTACCGTTGCAACTGTACATGAGGTTGACGGCTTTGACGTCTGAGGAATTAACTTATTCCCTACCGTTGCAATTGTACATGAGGTTGACGGCTTTGACGTCAGAGAAGGACAGCCCCTTGTCAGCTACTTGGCCAATGAGGTCCTCCTTACTCTTGTCCAGCGCGAAGATCGTCTGTGCTCGGCCGTTGAAGGAAAACGCCTGTCAGCGGACAAAACAGGACATGCTAAAAGTTTTAATATCCTGATATGTCACAGACAATGAATCAGAAACAAACATGGCAAAATGTTATTAAGCAGAGGGGAAAATAGCAGGGGAGGAGGGGGCGGGTGAGGGGGGAGAGACTGAGGGGGAGAGGTAGAGGGGGGAGGGAGGGGGAAAGGGAGAGGAGGGGAAGGAGATGAGAGATCTATAGAGAGAGACAGACATTGAGAGACAGAGAGAGACGGACAGACAGACAGACAACCAGAGACAGAGAGCGAGCGCTGAGAGAGAGAGAGAGAGAGAGAGAGAGAGAGAGAGAGAGGGGGCAGGGACAGAGAGACAGAGACAGAGACAGACAGACAGACGGACTGACGGACAGAGAGATAAAGAGAGGCAGAGACAAGGACAGCGAGACAGAGAGGGGGACAGACAAACAGAAAGAAAGAGACAGGGAG
>OY757541.1:45821693-45993700 GCA_963584105.1 Alviniconcha strummeri
GGACGTAATCCTTGCCCTTTTTCTCTTTTTTTTTCTCCCTCTTTCCTCCCCCCCCCCCTTCTGTGTTGTCGCTGCACAGAGCTAAATCGCACTGACTACGGCCTTCCTACGTTGATTGGCTTACTTTGCTTTGTTCCTGCCAATGATGCTACAAAGGAAATACTACAAATGCTACATACCATTGTTATGTTTACTACCATTGCTACTACTACTACTGTTACTACTAATAACTGGGCACGTAATACCTTGGCGGACAAAAATGCATGTCAAGTCACATACATGTGCTAGGCGAGTGTTCATGTGGACTAAAAATGTGTTGCATACCCGTGATGAGTCAGTCAATGTTCTGTGTTCAAAATGCATGTTATATACGTGTGCTGGATGATGTTCCGGTACACAAAACGCACATCACGTTACATACATGTTCTAGGCGTGTGTTGAAGTGGGCAGAACGCACAATGAGTGTTCAGATGGACAAAATGCACGTTGCATCGAGTGTTCAATTCAGATGGACAAACTGCATGTTACATACCTGTGGTGGCGTGTTCAGGCGGACAAAATGTACGTTTTATACTGTGCTGGTTCAGGCGGACAAAAGTTTGTCAGGCGGACAAAATGCATGTTACATACCTGTGCTGCGTGATGTTCAGGCGGACAAAATGCACGTTTCATACATGTCCTGGTTCAGGCAAACAAAATTTTGTCAGGCAGACAAAATGCATGTTACATACCTGTGCTGGTTCAGGCAGACAAAATTTTGTCAAGCAGAAAAAATGCATGTTACATACCTGTGCTGGTCCAGGCAGACAAAATGCATGTTACATATCTGTGCTGGTCCAGGCAGACAAAATGCATGTTACATACCTGTGCTGGGCGAATGTGGAGGGCGAAGAGACCGCCGCCGAGAAAGAAGAGATGGTTGGTGGTGTTGGACTTTAAGAGAGTGTGCCGTGTCCAGCCGTCCGTTCACAGTCCACAGCCACAAACTGTCATCCTTGATTCGGGGATGGACACGTGTTTGCGTGCGTCTGCGAATTGCGTGTATGTATACGGTGTTACTGCAGGGACGGGGGTGTGGGTGGGGGTGGAGGTGCGAGGGGAGGCTGGCGTGTGTGGGCGTTTGTCTCCGCGTGTGCTAGTGTGTGTGTATGTGTGCGTGTGTGTGTGTGTGTGTGTGTGTGTGTGTGTGTGTGTGTGTGTGCGCGCGCGCGCGCATGTTACAGCTTCTGTATGTGTGTTGAGTGTGTGCGCGTGCATGCCTCTGTAGTGTGCTTGCCACATACATGCATGTGTGTGTGTGTGTGTGTGTGTGTGTGTGTGTGTGTGTGTGTGTGTGTGTGTGTGTGTGTGTGTGTGTGTGTGTGTGTGTGTGTGTGTGTGTGTGTGTTTGCGCGCGCGCGCCCGCGCAGATGACTCGTACTTTTGATTAAGGGTCTATTTTTGATTTTACGTTTGTGTTAAGTTCAGTTGTGTGACATATATTAACCCCACAGTGCAATTACACGTGTATATAATAATTTTGAATCAGTCTTGCCCGTCTGTTGCGTACTTTCTGATTTTGTGACATGTCAAAATGTCTTTTTCCCATGACCACTTTTTTACGATCCCCGTCATTCTGCCAAACGTGCAGGTGGCAGGTTACAGCTAAACACACATGTAACCTACGTATGTGGCTTTGCATGAAGTGACGTGACATGGTGCATGGTTGTGTGGTGTACACAGAACGCACCGAGATGACAGCAGTTTCACGCGGCACCAGCCATGTAACAACCCAACAGCGCTTAAGTATACCACATGGGTAGATATTCAAAACGCCCTTTAAAAAGCGACAGTCACTCATTCAGAATCACACGCGACAACAGCGCAGTGAATCTGCCCGAGAGCGGAGAACAGCGCTATATTAAAAGCAATCAGTGTCAACTAACTTCAGAGCTCAGGAGCTGTGTGAAAGTCGAGGTGGCCGTCCTGGGCTCCCGTCCCTAATAAGCCTACGGTTTCTGTGGACGTAAAGCAACACTCAACCAATCAACTAACGTCTTGCACAGCCGTCTTAGGAAAACGTTTTGTTCAATTCGAAATTAACAAAAGCTATTACGCAGTGTGATTCAGAAAGGGGGCTGAGGGGCAGACAGAAAATCCAGCCAAGTCTGCATAGCCTCGCTGGTAGAGTTCAAATAAGCTGCATGAAGAAAGCCGGGGGGGAGGGGGGGGGATTATTACAGTTTGTGTCTGTTTTCAGCATCAAACAGCACACAGGTGACGTGTGTGTGTGTGTGTGTGTGTGTGTGTGTGTGTGTGTGTGTGTGTGTGTGTGTGTGTGTGTGTGTGTGTGTGTGTTGGGGGGGGGGAGGAGGGAGGGGGGTGCTTGGAAGACCACTAGCGAAATAAATAAAACTGCCACTTTGTCAGTATCTTTTTCAAGGGCCGGCGGGGGAAGGTGGGGGCGAGGGGGGTCTGTGTGAACTGTAGTCATTAGTGACCGTAGTCCCTTCTGCTGAAAAAAAGTTTCGCCCACTGACATGATTGTCAAAGTCTGCCATTAAAATATGAGAGAGAGAGAGAGAGAGAGAGAGAGAGAGAGAGAGAGAGAGAGAGAGAGAGAGAGAGAGAGAGAGAGAGAGAGAGAGAGAGAGAGTTTTATTAAGTAGGCCACAGCCCCTAGAAAAAGAGAGTTTAAACAAAAGGAGAAACTTAACCAAAGGAAAGATGGATACATTACGGACAAGAACAGGACAGTGAAGGAAAAAAAAAAATCATCATCTGCTTTTCAAATTTCCGTCTTCCTGGTTCAGGCACTTATTTTCTTGTTCAGTGCTCTTCCTTATGGACTGAGTCAACTTCACAGTGACGCGTGTCTTGAAACAGTGAATTTTGTTGTTGTTGTGGTAGACCTCAGCCCTCCGCTATTGCGTACACCCGGACCCTCGCAACTCCATTTCTTTTTTTCCGTGTGTGTGTGTGTGAGAGAGAGAGAGAGAGAGAGAGAGAGAGAGAGAGAGAGAGAGAGAGAGAGAGAGAGAGAGAGAGAGAGAGAGAGAGAGAGAGAGAGAGAGAGAGAGAGAGAGAGAGAGTGTGTGTTTTAGCCCGTGCAAGGTTTTTGGGTTTTTTAAGGCTTCTCTAAACAGACACCTCTCCACCCCCCCACCCCTTCCACACACACACACACACACACACACACACACACACACACACACACACACACACACACACACACACAATGGGAACGACCCTCACTCGCATAGTGTGGAAGCTGGAAGAGTAACAGGCACGCACGGATGGACGGACAACATAATAATATAAAGATATTCCGACTCGTGTCTCTGTGACAGGACTTGATGGTTGGATGGGCGTCAGGCATCAAATCCACACTAACGTAGGCCAAGTGGAGGGGCAGGGGGCGATGCCTGTCCGGTATCATTGACGGGAGCAGGCACAAGTATCATCTTTGTTGATGATGATGATGAGTTGATGCTTAATGTCCTCACATGTCATTTGACATATTAGGGACAAGTTGTGACCAATGCCGAAGCACGGTTCAATAAAATCCACATACGTAAGGTGTATGCGTGTTTAGCTGTAACCTGACACCTGCACTATTGGCAGAATGACCGGGATTTTTTACGTGCTACTGTGGTAACACGGGGGGTGGAACGGATACTTAAATAAGAGTCAGCACAGAAAGTCGACCCTGGAGAAGAAAATTCTCCCGCCGTTCCAGCAGGGATTCGAACCCGCGACCTTTCAATCACGAGTCCGGCACTCTAACCACTGAGCTATCCCCGCCCCCATCATCTTTGTCGCGACAAACACGTCTTTATAGCGACAAGACACGTCTTTTGGCGCGACAAAAGTATGCTTGTCGCACCAAACATGATTTTGTCGAGACAAGCTTACTATTGTTGCGACAAACACGTGTTTTGTCGAGACACGAGTTTGTCGCGACAAAACGTCTTTTGGCGCGATAAAAGTATGCTTGTCGTGACAAACATAATTTTGTAGTGTTTGTCGCGACAAAATTATTTGGGCCCGACAATAGTTTGTCGCGGCAAGCATACTTTTGTCGCGACAAAAGACGTGTTCTGTCGCGACAAACACGTGTTTGCTGCGACAAAACATTTGTCGCGACAAAAATTATACTTGTCGCAGCTCCCGCCATCACTGTCGGGTTCGTCGGGTCGCTACAGTTGCCGGATTAGTCCTGCCGAACACCCGAAAGCTATAATGGCTAATAGTTGTGTCCTTCCTTCTTTGTCTCTCAGTCTGCTTCTTCTAATCTGTACTCAACTTAGGCAGCTCTTCAACTGGCTGATGACACAAGATAATCCGTACTTTGGGGAGTGGCAGCAGGAAAAAGACGACGAGGGAGAAAGACCTTTGTTTTCTTGCCCGCCCGCACAGCACTGGCCTACAACACTTCCCCCAGCGGAACATGAGCAGGAGGAACCCCTTGGCCTGCTCTCAGCAAACCCAGTCTTAAACAGAACGAGGCCTGTGCACTATCAGCAAACTAAAGTTAATTGTCAAACACACACAACAAAGATCGGAGTGGCCTACCGGCAACTCATCAGGCATGCCACTGCCAGTAAATACAAGGTACATAAACTCTACCATAGGTACACCGTCAGGGTTTACTTTTTCAAGGATGTACTCTGGTGGAGTTTATGTACCTTGTATTTCACTCGCACGGGAGGTGAGAGTTACCGTAGGCGACTCGGGTCTTTGTTGTTGGGTCTGTTCGACGTCACTCGAACGCTAATTATCTCCCTTGTTTCTTGTATTTGGCAAACCAGTGAGAATGTTTGTTTTTAGGTTTGTTCAGAGCAAGGCGATACCAGTACCAGTTAGAACATTTTATCAGGAGCTCAAGGCCATCCAGCAGGCACGCAGGGCTACAGCCTATGTAACACCTGCTGTACTCTATAACAACTTCTAGCTAGTGTTAATATTACTCAACTGTGTTATTGTTGAGGCGTGTGTGTTTGTGTGTGTGTGTGTGGTGTGTCTTACTATGTGTGCGTGTGTGTGCGTTTGTGTGTGTGTGTGTGGTGTGTCTTACTATGTGTGCGTGTGTGTGCGTGCGTGTGGGTGTGCGTGCGTGTGTGTTTGTGTGTGTGTGTGTGCATGGGTGAGTGTGTGCGCGCGCTCGAGTGCTTGTGAGGGGGTGACTGAGTGTTCAGGTGTCTGTGTGCATTTATATAGTAGGTGGATGTGTGTGAAATTGTTTTTAGTGTTGATGTATTTACAGTATTACTTTTGTGCTTTTCTGATTGTCATGAAAGTACTTGTGCTTTCTGATTGTCATGTTGATAGTAATATATTTTATAGGACTTGTGATTATTTCAGTGTATGTGAAATGCTTTAATATCGATGTACGCATTTACGGTTCTTTGCTCATCCTGGCTTTTTTGTCATTTTGATATTGATGTATGTATTTATAGTACTTGTACCTTTTTGATTGTCTAGCGGATTTTGATGTACAGCGCCGCGAGCTTGTAAATTTTTACGGGGAATAGCGCTATATAAGTTATTATTATTGGTGAAAATTTCTCCGGAAATTCGTTTGACTCCAGCATGAGTTTATTCCTCCTTTTAAATGTCTTGTTTGGTAAAATGAAATCTAATTCAGAATTAACCGCCGTTGAAAATACGTTTACCTTCGCGTTCCTAATGCCTTTTAGTTATTCTTTTCTTTTTTAGCATTTAATTTTCCTTGTCGCTTGCGGGAAATTGGGTCGCCTTACCTCGGTTAAGTCACAGCAACAGCAGGAACAAAGATACCCATTGCTACCAGTGTGTGCAGTATTTTCGTGTGTCCAGACAGTGGTATGGCTGCCAGTGTTTGGGATTTGGTAACGTACGCACAGATGTTGATGCACGAGATTGCACACGGGGGGTGTACCGACGCCGCCAGCGTCTGCACTGGAAGCTGACTCTCGGAGAAAAATCCTTTCCATACCTTTCCATACAGGTCCAACCAGCATCAGTATTGCGCCTGGCTTTTCAGTTGGACGCTGTACCAACGGAGCTATCCCCGCCCTCTGAATTCAGATGGTGGCAAAAGGCGTGCCGGAAAGAAAGGTAAGAAAGAGGTCTTCACGGGAAGCTGGCCCTTAGAAGAGGAGCACGCAAAGAATCTCGCTTGGCACAACACCGACGTTGACGTCGCGACTGCTAGGGTCCAGTGAGGGGAGGGACAGACACGTTACCGTGTTGCAGTTTACAACAGGGATTTGGGGACTTGCCGACAGTCTGCCTGTTGTCAGCTGCAGGGAAAGGACAAAAGGAACCAGGGAGTCAAGAGCTGCTAATCGCGTCGGCCGAGAACCTTTCATCTGCTTGGGAGGTGACGGGGCAGATTTCGCGTTTGTCCGAGAGAAGGGTGGAGGAGGAAGGGGGGGGGGGGGGGGAGCATGAGGGAGAGGAGACGAGAAGGGAAGGGAAGGGAGGGGGAAGGGCGTGGGTGGCGGGCGGAGTTCAGTCTTTGTATGACTGAATCAAACACTCGCAGGATATTTTTGTTTCGCATTTCTGTGCCGCAGCTGACGTCCGGCTAAAGCGGTATGTGATGAATTCGATCTCACCCACCAAGACCCAGCATGCTGGAATCAGAGAAAATGACCGCAGTTGCTGGACAGGCCGGTGGAAAACACCGCCACTTTGCCTGGCCTGCGTCCAGCAATCCCAGATGTTGGGTGGGTTGAGACCCTGTTTGCAGCACAAAGCCAAAGACACCATACCACCGATTTCGCGGAGGAGGTATACAAACAAGTAGCGGTGCATCGGGAGAATGTGGGGGACGACAATGTGATTCAATCCAAAAAAATCAAATATGACACAAACACAAGCACACATACCCTTTCGTAAAAAAACTAACAAAACCATGAGCTGTCTCACATATTTACTTTCACACCATGGTCCAAAGAGAACACTCGCATTAAGCACATATTCATGTATACCATTAAACATGCAGTCACGAAAAATAATAAAGCCTTGTGGTAAAGCAGAATAATAGGGAAATGCAGCAACTGAAAAATCTGCAGGATTCTCGATCCCATCTCCAGTGTTCACACGTCCCTTGTACCTTGATCCAGCAGTATGAAAACCATCCAACAGCTGCTTTTTCAAGTTGGTCTGAGAAAAGTATCTGGGCCTTTTTTGTTCTCTTTTCTTTCTTTCTCTCGTCAGAATCCGAGTAGCTTGAATGGGGACGTAAATTAACTTTGCACAATGCTTCGTTCTTTTTGCAATGTTACTTGGCACTTTGCAACAAGCTGTATTGCCTGGTACAAAACAATGTACAATGCCTGACAAAGCAGCCATCTGTTTAAAATAAAAACATAAAAACGTCCAAACCTCAGCAAGCATAGTGACTGGAATATGGATTCACAAAGATGAACCGTTGTTCACTTTGCAATGTGTAATGCCGATAAAACGGGAAATACAAAACAAAAATTCAGCCACTAATATATATATATATAAAATTAAAAAAAAAAAAAAAAATGCCCAGATATAACCATTACAGCCAACCTAAGGATTGTGGATTCCGATAACCCCCAAAACAAAAAAGGTGGTCAACATAGCTCTCTCTTCTCTTGCTGCTTACTTCCAGTGG
Source organism: Alviniconcha strummeri (assembly GCA_963584105.1). NCBI lineage: Eukaryota > Metazoa > Mollusca > Gastropoda > Provannidae > Alviniconcha > Alviniconcha strummeri. The sequence goes on from OY757541.1 coordinate 45,829,306, forward strand.
GACAGAAATAGACACCATCAAATCAGATTTCCAGCTAAAACAAGTGAATGTCATTAAACCTAAGATCTGCTTTACTTCCAGTGGGACAGAAATATACACCATCAAATCGGATTTCCAGCTAAAACAAGTGAATGTCATTAAACCTAAGCTGCACATACATACATATTCCTAGCACACCTAATTAAAGCCTAATTAACAGGCTCGTCAGGAGAAAGAACGCCTGTCTAGCGGGACGTCCAAAAGGAAGGCTCCACTGCTGTGACATGTCCTGCCTTCAGTTTGGCCCCCGTTAGAGCCGCCAGCAGTCAGCCACACTGGTCGTCCTGACTTCACGAGTCCACTACACAGAGCCATCCTCCAATACTGAAGGTACTCCAGCATACCTTGCAAAAAGGGAGTGGGCCCACAGGCAAAGCCATCAGTTGGTTACAGGGGTGGGCTCTCAGGCAAAGCCATCAGCTAGTTAGAGGGGTGGGCCCTCAGGCAAAACCATCAGCTGTTTACAGGGGTGGGCCCTCAGTGGCTTACAGGGGTGGGCGCGTCATGAAGGAGCGGTGGACGGGCGGCTGCTGGTCAAGAGGTTGAGGAGGCGGCAGCCAGGAACCAGATCCTCCGAAGGGCGCATTCCCCATCCCTCCGGCATTCCCCGGGCCCCCGAGGCTTCCCATAGCTGCAGCGGTCTGCCAGTTTCCTCCTTCTCCCCTGCCCCCCTGGGCAGTTCCAGCCCCGGGCACACCGTCAGGGCCCCAGCCCGAGGTCAGCGGTCGGCCCGGTCCCAGGTCTCGGCTGCCTCCAGCCATTCCGTAGCTCGCACCCGTACCCACAGACCTGTTCTGGCCAAGGGGGGCCGACAGGTCCATGTCGCGGCTCATCTGGGGGCCTGCACGGCCGTGGTCCCAGTCTTGCACTCTCTGGGTCCCCCACATTCCCCCGCCCGCCAACGGACGGTCCTCTTCCCAGTGTGGACGCTCCAACCCCGGCCTGTCAAAACCCGAACGATCCAATCCAAGCCTGTCTAAACCTGGCCGGTCCAATCCCGGACGATCTAACGCTGGCCGGTCCAATCCCGGACGATCTAAACCTGGCCGATCCAATCCCGAACGGTCTAAACCAGGCCGATCTAAACCTGGCCGATCCAATCCCGAACGGTCTAAACCAGGCCGATCTAAACCTGGCCGATCCAATCCCGGATGATCCAAACCTGGCCGGTCTAATCCCGGGCGATCTAAACCCGGCCGGTCCAATCCCGGACGATCGAAACCCTGCCGGTCCAATCCCGGACGATCGTAGCCAGGCCGGTCCAATCCCAACCTATCAAAACCTGGGCCATCCCGTCCAGGCCGGTCCAAGCCCGGGCGATCCAATCCTGTGAGATCCAACCCCGAGCGATCAAGTCCAGAGCGACTGAGTCCCGCCGAGCTGTTGCCCCAGTCCAGGGTGGGGTTGGGGTTTGGGGCAGCCGCCTCCATGGGTGGCCGGGTGTCCCCAATGCCTCGCATATCCATGGCCAGCTTACGGACCATCAGCAGGTCGCGGCCTGGCTGGACATCATGGGGCAATGCGGGCTTGTGGAAGTCTGTGCCGCCGAGTGGCTCTCCCACTGGTCTGAAACAGGCAACACAGTGCGATCTTTACCTCTGCACCTTTGACCAAGGGGATGTTCGGATTTATCATGTCACTGCTGCCGTGAAGACAGCTATAGTATACACAACAAAAACCACTTGTTGATCCCTTCAACCATGCCAACCATCAACAGATCTTAAGAAACTTACCGACTTCTCAACAGCTGCATTTTCAGACACTCTTTTCAACTGTAATAACAAGGGGGTACTTTGCCTACTTTTGACTGCAATACACGGGCGGAGGGAGGGGGCACTTTGCCTACTTTTGACTGTAGCAAGAAGGGGGATACTTTGCCCATTTTCGACTGTTGTGATGAGATGGATGCCATGCCTATTTTTGACAGTAATAACAAGAGGGGTTAGTTATCTGTTTTCGACTGTTATAACTAGATAGTAATAACAAGACGGGTAAGATACTTGTGTTCGACTATTATAACTGGATGGATACCATGCCTATTTTGGACAGAATTAACAAGAGGGGTACCTTGAAGGTCCTTGTGCACCACGGGTTCTGCTGGTGTCCTGGGTACGGCTCTGTTCCAGTCCCTGGAAATAGATCACATCAGTTCAACACACTATCCTCGCCTACATCCAACGCCATCGAGGTCATGTTCTCAGCAGTACTAACATTCATACAACTTGTCAGTCGGTGCACACACACACACACACACACACATATGTATGTATGCACACAGAACCCCCCCACCCCCAATGTTGCGTAGTCTTCCACTCAGTCTTCCAGACAATTAGCTGCAATACAAATGCAATAGGAAAAATTAAGTGAAAGACGTCATAAAAGATGCATCAGTTATCATGCTATTAGCTTCTGTCTGCACAGCAGCTGAAATGAACCACAAAAACAACTGCGTCGGGAAGGCCAATCAATATTCTTGGAAGTTTATTTAATCAAAACAAGCTCTCTGCTGTTTGGTGTTCGACGTTCCGAGGCTGTTCTGTCGGCCTTCACCTGTAGCACCATCCTCATCCAGCCCTGCCGGAATGTATTGTGCCGTGACCCGCTATACTGTAGTATCCGTAGGTCTTACAAAACGCCCCACACAGCACACCTGTGTTCATTTCAGATTCTGAAAGGCCAACGACCGAAGAGCAACCACCGCGCCAAGCACAGCTGCACACACAAACTCAACTGACCGGAATCCTGGGACTAGTCGTTTTCTCCAGATTGGCCAGGTGCTTGGCTGCTTCCTGCCGCAAGCTCATCAGGTCACGAGTCGACTTCAGGCTGGCACCACCTTGACCATCACCTGTAAAACACACACACACACACACACACACACACACACACACACACACACACACACACACACACACACACACACACCACACACCCCACCACACACACACACATACATACACACAGAGTACATGTTACACGTGTTAAGCCTGAGGGAGTGATGCACCCCATGTTAGTGTTATCCCTTCATCAGCACACACAGTATAACAAATTCTATCTGTATGACCAAATGTCCTGAAAGCTAAGCTACCAAGACTGTTCTAGACCAAAACAGGTAAAGCTGATAAAGCAGTTATGGCTGATAAAATGTGACTTTTTGTGACCATTGTTTATAACAGTAACTATCCAAACGGTTTTCATATTTCTACAACGTTTGTTATGTCAATTTAATTAGTGAGTAAAGATGTAAAAGGCCTTATGATACCATGTGACTGTATACACACACACACACACACACACACACACACACACACACACACACACACACACACACACACACACGACACTGAACAAAAGAGCCCACAACTCACGTGATACATTAGGAAGGCTTGCCTCCCTATTTCCAGGCTTGTCAAACAATGGTGAAGACTTTGGCTTGTCTCCTCTCCACCAGTTAATGGAACCGTCTTGTTTGCCACCCCACGTTTCTCTTTCTGGCGGTTTATCCCGGTCGTCGGCCATACCCGACTTCGCCTCTTCCGGCCGATACAGCTCCGGCTTTGCAGGCTCCAAAGCAGGCTGTCTGTGAGTAGCCTCTCTCATTCTCTCCCCAGGCCTCGACCACAACTTCACACCGCCGCTGTTCGCTTGCGAGTCCGAGTCTGCCTTGTCCGCTGTCATCTTCAGCAGCAGGTCAAGGCCGGGTATGGACACGGAGGCCGCGGAGGGGAAGAGCGCAGACGTGGTTTTCACGCTGGACAACGCCGCTGGGAAGAGGGATGCCCTGGTGCTGGACGGGGCAGAGAAGGAGGGCACGTTGGCGCAGCTGACCCACCCTCCTCTTTCCGCCACCTCCGCGGCTCTGTTGCTCGGGCGACTCTCCGCCGGTCGGTGAGGACTCCGGCTGTGCTGGGAGGTGCTGGCGTTGGTGGTAGTGCCCTGCATGTGGGGGCTGCTGCCGCGCCGCTCCGGGCTGCCTGCCGGCCTGGTACCGCCCTGACCCGGACCTTGCCCCGCGCTGCGACCTGTCCGTCCAGGGCTGGGGCTGGGTTTGTTAGAGCCCTGGTTCTGTTTGCTGGAGCCGTGGCTCTGTTTGGCAGAGGTCTGACTCTGTCGGGACTGAGGGCGTGGACTTGGACTTTGCTTCCCTTGGTGGTGGGGTTGCCTCCTCAAACTCTGTGCATCTCCGGCCTTGACCCCTTGTTTGTGACTGGGGCTGTCATAGCCTTGTCGTGTTGCGCTGGCGCTGTGTCTCTCAGAGACATGGCTCTGTCTTGGGCTGGCTCTTCTCTTTTGAGGGCTGTGGCTGCGCCTCCTGGGACTGTAACCTTTCTGGCCTGGCCTGCTAGGGCTCTGACCCCGTCTTCCTGGACTCCGACTCTGAACCTGTCTTCCTGGGCTCTGACCCCGTCTTCCAGGACTCCGACTCTGAACCTGTCTTCCTGGGCTCTGACCCCGCCTTCCTGGGCTCCGACTTTGAATCGGTCTTCCTGGGCTCTGACCCCGCCTTCCTGGGCTCCGACTCTGAATCGGTCTTCCTGGGCTCTGACCCCGCCTTCCTGGGCTCCGACTCTGAATCGGTCTTCCTGGGCTCTGACCCCGCCTTCCTGGGCTCCGACTCTGAATCGGTCTTCCTGGACTCTGACCCCGTCTTCCTGGACTACGGCTCAATCTCCCTTGGCTGACTGGGCTGTAGCTTTTGCTGGAGCGTCTCACTGTGTTCCGACTTGGTCCATGCCCGTCTCTTCCAGGACTTCGATTTCGCCGCCCTGGGCTGAACCTCCCTTGGCTGATAGGGCTGTAACTTCTGCGATCCTGTCGACCAGGGCTGGGGCCATGTCGCCTGTCTAGGCTACGACCTCTCGTCCTGGGGCTTACCCGTCTTCCGGGACTGCGACTGAGTCTGCCCTGGCTGACAGGGCTGTAGTTGGCGCGCCCCTGCCTTCCCTGTCGCCGCGGGCTACGGCTGAATCGCCGTGGACTGCGGCTCAGCCTGCCTTGGCTCACGGGGCTGTAGGCTTGTCTCGACGAGCGCTGAGGGCTTCTGCTGAACCGTCGGGACGCTGCATGTCTGGCAGGACTTCTGCTCCGCTGTCGGCTTAATGCCAGTCGGGCTGGACTGATGCTGCTGTGTCGTCTTCTAACGGGACTCCTGCTGCTGCGGCGATAAGCGGGGAGTCTGCCTGGACTGCGACTGCCACGGCGGAAAGGCCTGGCGGGGCTCAAAGAACGCCGGCCCAGTGAGCAACCCTGCGGGACGTTCCTGTGGCTGGCTGGCCTGCCGTCTCTGGACGGCCGCCGCGGGCTGTCCTCGTCCCACTCCGGCGAGATAGCCTCCGTGCCCTGCAGGTCCGAGTCTGGCTTGAATCCCCGCCGGTGCGGCGTCTGCCAGTCCATTCCAGTCTGTGGCCCGATCATCTGCGGCCGGTTGCCGGACAAGTTGGTGGTGGGAGACCAGGCGGGTTGAACGACGCCGTGGTGGCCGGGCATGGGGATGGGGCAGCCCCCTGGAATGGCAGGCTGCATGATTGCGGCAGCCATAGCAGCAGCCTGGGGCACGCTGGTGGGGACATGGTAGGGGCTGTAGCCCTGAGCCAGCGGAGATGACTGGTCCATGCGAGGCCGTTTGGCATCTGGCTGCTCTGTAGGTGGGGCCATCTTGGTTTTCATTGCAGTGCTGGTAGGTGTTGGCGTGGTCACACGTTTGTTCAGCACCGGTATCTGGAACACCTTCGACGGCTGCTGGGGTTTTACTACTTTTAACTGGGCTTTGGCTTTGGGTTCAGACTTGGGCTGTATTTCAGCAGCTGGCTGCATTTCTCCCTTGGACTCTTTCTCTGTACACAGAAATCACCAACAGAGGTAAAGAACAGGAACAGCAAGATGCTTTGACTGGGAGTGCACACTTGGAAAATGATTAACTTCCTCTTTCTATGGCTGTGTCAAATCAGCCTGACAGCACTCATAAGGGACACCCTGAATAACTGGCAGAAGACTGAACAGCACCGTGACTGTGTGTTAGCCACAAAGGCACCTGGTTGTCTAACAACAACACCTGGTTCACTGACAGCCTAAACAGCATCTGGGTTGTCTGACAACAGCACCTGGTTCACTGACAGCCTAAACAGCATCTGGGTTGTCTGACAACAGCACCTGGTTCTCTGAAAGCCTAAACAGCATCTGGTTGTCTGACAACAGCACCTAGTTCTCTGAAACCTAAACAGAATCTGGGTTGTTTGACAACAGCACCCTGGTTTTCTGACAGCCAATAGCATCTGGGCTTTTTGACAGCCTAAACAGCACCAACGTTGTCTGACAACAGCCTATACAGCACCCAGGGTTGTCTGACAACAGCCTATACAGCACCCAGGGTTGTCTGAAAACAGCCTGTACAGCACCCAGGGGTATCTGACAACAGCCTGTACAGCACCCAGAGTTGTCTGACAACAGCCTGTACAGCACCCAGAATATCTGACAACAGCCTGTAAAGCACCCAGGGGTGTCTGATAACAGCCTGTAGAGCACCTAGGGTTGTCTGACAACAGCCTGTACAGCACTCTAGTTGTCTGACAACAGCTTAAACAGCACCCAGGGGTGTCTGACAACAGCATAAAACAGCATCCTGCTATTTCCACACCTGACTTGGTGAAAACCTGGAGAGAAAAAAAGACAACTTCAAACTTTTTTCAAGTGCTCTTAAAAGGAAGGTTACCATAAAAAAAATGTTTTAAATTGTCTCAAAAGACGAGTGACTTTTGGTGGGGGTTCATCAGAACAAGAGGTGAATAAAGGAGTAAACCTAGTGATCCTTAAGGGAGGAGGGATCCTTCGGACATGGAATGTGAATAAAAACAACAGAGTAATGGGACATAGAATGTGAATAAAAACAACAGAGTAATGGGACATGGAATGTGAATAAAAACAATAGAGTAATAGGACATGAAATGTGAACAAAAACAACAGAGTAATGGGACATGGAATGTGAATTTTAAAAACCCCAGAGTAATGGGACATGGAATGTCAATAAAAACAACAGAGTCAAAAACCTGTGGCCTTAAAAGCTGGGTGGGGTGATCTTTGGTATATGGAATGTGAATAAAAACAACAGAGTAAAAAAGCTGTGTAGTCTTAAACAAGGGGTGGGGTGATCTTTGGTACATGGAATGCAAACAAAAATGACAAGAGTCAAAAACCTCTGGCCTTAAAAGAGGGGAGATTTCTTGTGATGGTGGCCTTTTGCCAAAATTACAAACACAGCTGATTTCCACTTTCACTTTAAGACATAAGGGAAGCAACTGTTGTCACTAAAGTTGCCACTTTGAATCACAATTATGTGAATAAACTTAGCACTGTTTACTGGTATTTAATATTTGGTTCATTGCCCATCTACGTCTGTGTGTCTTTAATTGAAAGGTAGCATGACTGCACCAGCGGTTTGAACATGATGTATCATTTTTACGTGTATGCCTTTAATGTCTTTAATGCACCATTGCTGCCCTGCAACTTACAGTAATTAACAGGCTGATCCTTCAGTAATCAAATTAAGTAATGACATTTCCGAAATATTTAAACTACAAATGAATTAACCTTTACCTTTACATGTGAACACGCAAGGTTTTGTGTGGAAGTTTTTTATGCGCTATATATATATTTTCATTCATTCATTCATTCATGTGTGTGTGCACGCGTGTGGGTGTGTTTTCTCTGGTGCTATAATGATATGATTTGGTATCTTTTTAATACACTATATTGCATTAGTTGGAGTTCACCTCTGTCTGCATGTGTGTCTGCACACCCTTCCTCCTTGAAACAAAGCAAATAATGAAGAGAGAGAGAATTTCTTCTGCAAGATATAAAACAAACATTTCTTGCTCACACTGGAGATGGGAGGATTCTCTGCATCTAATGTTAGCGTAGTGGGGATAGCTCAGTGGTTAGAGCACTAGACTTGTGACTGAAGGGTCCCGGGTTTGAGTCCCCACAGGAGCAGTGTGAGAATTTGCTTTTCCAGAGTCAACTTTCTGTGCTGACTCTTATTTCAGTATCTGTTCCACCCCTATGTCACTGCAGTAGCACGTAAAAGATTGTGGACATTCTGCCCAAAGGGAAGGTGGCCAGTTACAGCTAAGCACACATGCACCCTACCTGTCGCTTTGAATGAAGCGACACTATAAACTGGTGCATAGTAAGTTGTATGCTGTACACAGAACTTGCACTGAGACAACAGCAGTTTCACATGACACCAGCCAGGCAACAACCAAACAGCACTGTCAGTACACCACTTGAGTGGATATTAAAAAATGTGCCATAAAAAAAGAAGAGACTACAGTCACTCTTTCAGAATCACACGCAACATGAGTACAGTAGTCAGCTCAAGAGCAGAGAATAGCACTATATAAAAAAAGTGACCAATAATAGTAAGAAGAAGAATGTTCAGTGCAGTGTGTGATAGTTGGAAAGGTGTGGGGGATAAAGGGTCAACCTGCAGAGGGATGGTCAAGAGCTGGAACACCAGAATTGCAATAACCTGTGAACCTTCTATCATGACAATGCAATGGCATATATATGTGATAAACCAAAGCCAAGCTGCCTACAGACACTGGCCAAAACAATAACATACAACCACCACCTGCCTAGAAGCAGAAGGTTTGTGTTGCAAAGCTTGTGGGTGGCCAGTACCTAAGTTAGGAACCTGGGAGCACTGAACAATGAAACAGATTTCAAATGCTTGGCTTCGACTTATCCGAGTAGGAAAAGGGTCAAACATGTTCAACTTGGTTGAAATTTGACATCCATTTTTGACCTATTCGTTGTAAAATTAGTCAAACAAAGAGCAGCTTTGTTTGGGAAATTTAAAAGTCGGACTTACATGAAGTATATTCAGCATATTTAAGCATATTCAACTATATTTTTTAAATCCCTAACTGCTAAAATGCTGCCTCAGGGGAAAATGAAGGATGCTACAGTGCTGCATGAGCTAAGGGAAGAGGAGGGGCTGAAAATAACTCACCCACTGTTACCACCTTTTGGTCCACATGTTGTGTGTCGGAGGAGATAGTCTGATGCCGTTCTGGCAACAGACAAGGTTTTGGACACGTTTCCAGGGTGTAATGTCTTAGGAGTTTCTGCCTCGCTTCAAATTCTCTTTTACAGAAAACACACCTTACTGTTTCATCCAAATCAATGCTAGCATCACTCTGTTTACTGTATCTGCCCATCATTCGGCACTTATATACTTTCCAGTGTTTTATTATATCCTTTTTCGACTTAAAAGGTTGGAGACATAGGCCACAGAACCAGGAACTCCTTCTTCCAATCCATGCCATACTCCATAGAGAAGGCGGAGCCCACTGGATGGGGGTTTCCTCCGCAGGTCCCTGCTCTTGAACTGGCCTCCCTCTTTGGGTTGACACACGGTCTTCTGCCCTTGCTTCCTCATCCCACCAATAAAGTTTCTTCTGCTTAACAGGGCAGAGCTTTCTTTTCATGTGATGTTTGCGACCATTATTTGAGGAAAACCTTTCAGAACAGAGCTCACAAGAGAGTGGCCAACGAGTCAAAACTGTGTGTGAAATGGCACCTTTCTCTTCCCCATCATTAATCTCAGTCCAGTCAGACTTCTGCCCCTCTTTAGCACTACGTCTGTGTGTAGTAGCCCGCCTGAGATGGCTTTTCTTGGAAATGTTTTCTGATCTGTCATCAACATCTGCTTCCCTTCTGGCATTACAACTGTCCTGTTGTGTTGTGCCAGTCTGGGGGGGGCTCAGAAACATCAGTTTCACTGGCAAGAGGTTCTGATGCCTCCTCAAAGTCTGTTTTCTTCTTCACACCAGCAGTAGCACTATCCTCTCCATCTGCGCATTTTGCACACAATTCAGCAATGTTACTTTCGGCAAGAAGACTCTCTACTATCACATCAGTGTCAGTTTTTGCTGCTGCACCATCCTCAGTCTCCTCCTCCTCATTCCTCTCCTCCAGCAAGACTGTCTCTCCACCCCCTTTCAGTCTATCTTCACCTTCCGGTGTTGTTTTAGTTTTATACCCCTGTGTTGTTAGCTGTTGCCCTCCCTGGGGTTCCACTGCAACAATCACAGCACATGATGCAATTTACTGGGTGTTTTGTGTGGAAAATTTCAATAATGATCCATCATTCTTTGGTAATGTTTTCTTTGCAGGAAATTTGGATAATGATCCAGTGCACGTAAGTCATGTTTTCTTTTCTTTGCAGGAAATTTGGATAATGATCCAGTGCACGTAGGTCATGTTTTCTTTTCTTTGCAGGAAATTTGGATAATGATCCATCATATTTAGACGCTGATTGTCACAATACAAAATTTACTTTTATCTATTCTGTTCTCTGACTCCTTTCTTTCTATCAGCCACAAAAGCAGCAAGCAAGGTGCATTAGTTACTTCCCATTGCAGTATGCACCTGAGGAGGGCAAGTTCAGCATTAAAGCAACAGGTTAACTGCAGTACAGATGCTTGCTTTTTTTTCTCTCTGTGGGTCACAGGTGCATTTGCACTACATCCGCATTTGGAAAATGGGTAGCGTAAGCCTCATGCCAGTATCTTCGTCTCTTCCTCTGTCAGTGGGCCGTAGCATTTGAAAACAGGTAAGCCCCATGCCAGTATCTGTCTCTTCCTCTTTCAATGGGCCATTGCATTGGAAAAAAACAGGTAAGCCCCATGCCAGTATCTCTGTCTCCTCCTCTGTCATCGGGCCATTGTGAACTGCATTTGGAAAACAGGAAAGCCTCATACCAGCACCTGTTTTTTCCACGATGCTCTTTCAGTCCCAAGTTCTCTTTCGGAATTAATGCTCCCAGTGCCATTTCTGACAAACAAGTTCTGTATGCTACTCTTTTTTCTTCGCATATGCTGGTGAACCTGTCGCTGTAGCCTGCAGAGATGTTCACTTGTGGATCTTCACATCTCATGCATAAACCTCCACTTGAAAGGAGAATTCAAAGGGGTTGTCTGTGTGTGTCTGGGGTCAGTGTCATGAAGGATGTGCATCTCTACGATTTATATACTTCTGACAGTTCTGTTCTAGTACGGCAGTCAAGCCTTTATCTGCATCATGCAAAAAAATTGCATGACAGAAACACTATGGCTTAAGGACATATACCCAAATGTCTGTCTCAAAGGCCTGGAAATCCCTCCTGTGGTTTACGAACAGGTTGGTCCACCAACTGTAACCGAGACCAGAAACTGAAAATACTGCTTGAACATGCAATATGCTGGCTGACAGGGTGTTCTTTTCAGTGAAACTGAAAACCACTTCACTGCTGATAATTATTTCCTTTATCTTCCTTTGAATCCAGATTGTATCATCACCCATATCATTGTCAAATAAGTTTACAAACATAACCTGCCTTTGAAGACACTTTAGCCTTCACATACCTTAAGCTAAATTTCACACACACACACACACACACACACACACACACACACACAAGCCTCATACATTCCATGCATTGTGGCATTGTGAAGGGGTGGGGGACAGGGTGAGAGACAGCAACATGTAATAATCCCAGTCCAAAATGCACAAAAAAGATGGGAAAGCAACTCACTTTTCTTTAACTGTTCCATTTTGATGGCTATCTCTGCTGGCTTGGCTGTTACTGTCTCTTTTGACTCGCCAGCCCCTTCATTCATGGAGTTCCTCCGAGCCAGTTTCAGCTTTGTCTTGTTGATGGAGACACTTGTGTAACACTTCATCACATCATCAGCACACTGCCCACTGCGAAACTGAAGAACCGCAGCCCTGCAGAATAAAGAGGCACTGGTCAGAAAATGCTGATGGTGCTGCAAACTCCAGCCACATTTACACACTCATGACACAAGTAAATGAAAAAGAAAGACTACAGAATTCAGGAGACACATGCCTGTTTTACTCAAACACTGATGCACATCCCATGGACATCACTGACACAATCAATCAATCAACACGTAACAATGGACAGCCACAGCTGTTATCCTTCACTAGCTGTCAGTCTGTATCCAGTCAGAGCTGCATGCCCTTTACCATCAACTGTTCTGGACTTAAACTCGTATGCAAGTGGTCCTCACAGTAGATCTTCTGCGTGAGTTGCAGGCACATGGTCTTTGATTCCCATGGTGAGATGTCCTCAGCTGGTGTTAAGAATAAATGGTCCTTGGCTGGTTCCAAGAGTAGGAGGTCTTCAGTTGGTTCTGTGGGTAGATTGTTGACTCTAAGGGTAGTTGTCCCTCAGTTGGCTATAAAGGTCAATGATCCTCAGTTGGTTCTAAGTGTAAATGTCCCTTGGGGAAGATGGTCCTCAGTTGGTTCTAAGTATAGAGGTCCCTTAGCTGGCTCTTAGGGTAGATGGTCCTCAGATGGGTCTAGGTGTTGATGTCCCTCAGTTGTCTGTAAGGGTAGATGGTCCTCAGTTGGTTCTAAGTGTAGAGGTCCCTTAGCTGGCTCTTAGGGTAGATGGTCCTCAGTTTGGTCTAGGTGTTGATGTCCCTCAGTTGTCTGTAAGGGTAAATGGTCCTCAGTTGGGTCTAGGTGTAGATGTCCCTCAGCTGGCTCTAAGGGTAGATGGTCCTCAGTTTGCAGCTGCATGCTCTTTACCATCAACTGCTCTGGACCTGAACTTGTATGCAGCTGATCCTCATTGTAGACCTTCTGCTGGAGTTGCAGGCACTTGGTCTTTGATTCCCAGTGCAGATGTCCTTCAGCTGGAGTAGGGTAAACGGTCCTCAGTTGGTTCATTCTAAGGGCAGTTGTCCATCAGTTTGCTCTAGGGGTAAACGGTCCTCAGCTGGCTCTAAGGGTAGGTGGTCTTCAGTTGGTTCTATGGGTAGATGTCCATCAGCTGGCTCCAACGGTACATGGCCCTCAACTGGTCCTAAGAGTAGATGGTCCTCAGCTGGTTCTAAAGTCTAAAGTTTTAAAGTCCTCAGCTGAATCTAATGGTGGATGATCCTGAGTATGTTCTAAAGAAAAATGTTCCCCAGTTGGCTCTAGGTGTATCTGGTTCTAAGGAAAGGTGATCCTCAGTTAGTCCTAAGGCTATGTGTCCCTCAGTTGGTTCTAAGGCTATGTGTCCCTCAGTTGGTTCTAAGGGTAGATGTTCCTCAGTTGGTTCTAAGGCTATGTGTCCCTCAGTTGCTTCTAAGGGTAGATGTCCCTCAGTTGGTTCTAAGGCTATGTGTCCCTCGGTGGGTTCTATGGGTAGATGTCCCTCAGCTGGTCCTAAGACTGTATGTCCCTCAGTTGGTCCAAAGAGTAGATGGCCTCAGCTGGTTCTAAACTCTGGTCCACAGCTAACTGTAAGGGTAGATGGTCCTCAGCTGACACTAAAGGAAGGTCCTCAGTTGGTTCTGAGGGCAGACAATCCTCAGATGGCAATAAGGGTATATGGTCTTCATCTGGTCCAAGGGTAGATAATCCTCAGTTGGCTCCCAGGGTAGGTGGTCCTCAGCTGGTTCAAAGGGTAGATGGTCCTTGGTTGGTTCTAAGTGTAGATGTCCCTACAGGTAGGTGGTCTTCAAATGGTTCAAAGGGTAGACAGCCATTGGTTGTCAGAATCTAACTGATCCCGGTTTGATTTGATATCTATTATATATATATGTGTGTGTTGTGTGGGTGCATTTTGTGTGTGTGTGTGTGTGTGCGTGCGTGCACGCACACCTGTGTGCGTGCACGCACACCTGTGTGTGTGTGAGAGAGAGAGAGATGTGTGTGCATGTATGCCTGCATACATGTTTATGCACAGGTATTGGATCTCAGGTGTCACCATGGGTAGAGGGTCTGCAGACTGGGTTTCAGGCACTGAACCTCTCATCACAAAAGAAAGTGCTGTCCCTGAGGCCGGCAATGGACTTTGCCCTCAAGAACCAGATTGACAATGTGACATGGCACAAGAATATGAGAAGATCTACCAGTCAGATGGCTCCAAGTCGGGGTACCCGGTATAGTCAAAGTTACCAATATGTCATGCTGATGATAGCTGAAGTTGCAATCAAATGCTTTGATGTGAAAGTTGTTGTGGGAAATGTGGTGATGTTGTGGGAAATGGCCTATAAACTCAACATCTATGAGTGTCTCTACTTCACTTCAATACTGTACACAACTGTGCACCCTGCACAGAGGGGCTTCAAGTCAAATGCACTTTGGTTGCAATTTCATGATGCTGGCATCCACATACCTGCACCCATACTGAACTGGTGTTCTGTAAAATCAGTCCATGTCTATTGTGAGCACTTAAGGTGCAGTGTGCAGCGGAATGACAACTGTGCAATGTCACACCTGTTCATTACATGCCATCACTGTTGTAATGGCAATGTTTACTCCTTTTGCATGTGTGAAGTGAACTGCCAATGTGGTTTGGATGCAGGGTGTTGATCACAGCCGTCTCCAACAGCAAGTAAACCAAATGGGTCTTAATTTTCAAAACCAAAAAAGAATCAGTAATATCTGTGATTTGATTATTTTTTTTTAAACTGCTCAAAATAAATAAACTTTCTGAAGAATTCTAGTGTAAGCCACCCACTGTGTCAAAACAAAAACCTGGTACAGCCTGGGTCCTGACCCTCAGTCTGGTGATCTAAGGGCAGCTGGGCCACAGTGGAGGCTGCAGGCAACTGGCTCACAGCTGGAGATGCAGACTGTTGGCGATGCATTCAGTTAGCGCCGTAGGCTGTTGGGGATGCATTCAGTCAGCACTGTTGGCGATGTATTCAGTTGGCGCTGCAGGCAGCTGGTTCACAGTGAGTGTTGCCAGGCAGTTTCATCTGATGCTGGAGTACATGGTCTCTGGTCTTGCCCCTGGTAGCTCTCCTCATGATGTTGTAATCACTTATCTTCAGGGAGTGTTGAAGATCACTGGTCTTCACACTGTAAGATGCCAGCCCAGTTGACAAGTTCCTGTTTACATTTTATCTTCTTGTATTTGATATAGCTGATAGCTATCTTGAGACGATGGTGATCTTCACTTGATGGTGCCATCAGCTGGACTTCAAATGATTTTGCTGCCAGCTCATGCTTAGTTGATGCTGCGAGGTTATCTGAAGCTGATGGTGCCTCTAGCCAACCTTCAGTTGATGGTACCACCTAACTGACCTTCAGCCGATGTTGCTGCCAGCTGACCTACAGTTGACAGTCAGCAAGAAGCTGATCCACAGCTGATGGTGCCACCAACTGATCTTCAGATGATGTCACCATTTGACCCACAGCCAATCTACAGTTGATGGTGCCGCCAGCTGACCTTTGGCTGACCTTGTTCAGCTGAACTTCTGCTGATGATGTGAGCAGCTGATTTTATTTGATGTTACCACCAGCTGGCCCTCAGAGGATGTTGCTGCCAGGTGATCTTTCCAGCTTCAGTTTTGGTAGGCTGCTATAACTTCAGAGCATGGTTTACTGTGTGAATAACATAGCACCCAACTGTCTCTCAGATGCGCTGCTGGGGATCCTAATATATGTGCCAGAAAGTGTGTAAGGAAACCTATGCCTGAAGGAGATATTTTACCTAAAGACACATTTCAGTGGTTACTATCCTTTCTATGCAACATTGAATCATAGGCACAATTAACCATTCCAAGAATAACAAAGTCCTTAGGGTGCTTTTAGACAGGTGATTTCCTGCTACTGCTAGCTTATCAAGTATCTTGCATGTCACATTTTACTCCATTCCACCAAGTTCTCTGGTCAAATAAAGAAAAGATAACTGCATCTGCTATGTAATAAACTGCTGAAGTGCAGAGTGGACAGCTGGTATTAAGTTTAGTCCCATTTTCTGCCATGATACCCAGCTGGTCCAGTTGCATGGATAACCTCATGTAAAGCATTACTGAGCTGACGCGGAGTTCCCAGAATCACCATTTCAGCTTCCTGGATGACTCACAATGCAGCCCTGGTGACAGACTGCACAACCCACTTTTACTGCTGCATGCATGACATCTGGCATGCTTCCTCATAGTATGTATCCACTGAGGTGACTGGTGCATTGCCTGGACGACATCCTGGTACACTGTGCAGATGATCTGCTGGCATTTAAGCCTTGCTGACTTACAGCATTCTTCTGCAGCGACTTTCAGACATACTTCCTTGAGTGAGAAAAATAATAACTATAAAAAATAAATGCCAGGATGACCTTCCATGTGATTTCTGAAGGACACATGTTGCTTTGATGAACAGCACCAAGGACACAATGTCGCCTGGGAAACACCCCAAGGTATTGTCTGGATGACTTTGTTGGCATAGTACGATTGGGAAGGACAATGAACTGAATTACAGACCCTTACCAGAAAGAGAATGCGAGTTCCTTTGGCTGATCAGTCTTTCCACGTCTACTGTGACAAAATGAGCTGCAAAGGATGCCTGGCCAACCATGAGCTGACTGCTGGCATAGCAAATGCATATGGGGATACTGACTACTAGTCTGCCAGAATGACCTTTGTGGCACTTTAATGACCATGTACACTTCCCAAATAACCTGGCGTGCTGCCAAAATGACCTGGAATACAGTGTGGATTACTGACTGGTGTGCTGTCTGATCTGGTCTCAACAGTCCACTGGCACAGAGGACCTGCAGGCATGTACAGGTGGTCTGCTTCCTTTCACACAGGATCAAAACTTCCATGTGCAATTTCCAGTAATATCCTGTGTAAATGTAACCTGCAGCAAAGACTGGTGGCTACAACTCAAACTATTCTGTTAGATGCATTGTATTAAATAAACTGGTAGTGGCATGCAATGTGTGCTGTGATGATTCAGAAATGCCCACATATCTGCTTCTTAAGTAGTATTGGCACCCAGTTTCCTTTCTTTATGTTCAGCCCCGAGTTCAGGACACTAAGTATGAAAGACAAGTGCTGAATGTTCAGGACATTAAGTATGAAAGACAAGTGCTGAATGTTCAGGACACTAAGTATGAAAGACAAGTGCTGAATGTTCAGGACACTAAGTATGAAAGACAAGTGCTGAATGTTTCCATGGATAATTACAGCAGTGTCTGTGTGGTATCAGACTGGACAAAGATGGCAAAGTGATTGCACTTTGTTATGCTCACGTAACTTTTCTAGAAGGACATAAAATTGGCATCTCAAAAAGTTGGTATTTTTGGTGAAAATGCCAAACGTGTCGGAGTCAACCCCTTTTCAAAAAGAGAGCTGCTCTCTGCACTTGCTCATCAGCATGAAGGAACTTACCCCTTGTCTTTTCCATCTCTGGGCATTTGAATTGAATAGGCAGTTGGGAAGACAACAAAGAGCAATTCCTGCGTGGTGCTCTTTGGCACATTGGAAATGTGCACATTTTTATCTTCTGCAGCACCTGCAAAGACAACACATTGCCGGCACCACCGCCATTAGCACATAAAATCCATCCTATTTAACAGTGAAGTAATAAACCTGCATGGCAAAGTAGATAACAATATAAGTGCAGAAGTACTTGTCCGATCTCGGCAGGTCCAGTCAACCTCTTGCTCCCATGCTGAACTGTAGCACTTGGCAGAAGCAGACAGGTAAAATGTGGCATCATCAAAAGTCCACTCCCAACCAAAAGGTATTTCCAGCAAACATGGAAGGCTTTCCAAGGTGCAGATGTAACATATACCACAGAGACTGTTCCAGCACGTGGCATGGTGTTCCTGGACAATCTGTTCCAAAACCTCTCTGCGTGTGTGTGACTGTGTGTGTGTGGTGTATGCTGTGGCAATGGTCTCCTAGTACTGTCTCAACAACTTCCTTTGTAGTTGCACTGTAGCGCTGGATTCCTTTGCAGTTGTGCTGTGGTGCCGGCTTCCCTTCTGTGTGTAATGTGGCACTGGTTTCCCTTGTAGTTATACTGTGGCAAATGTTTCTCTCATACACTTCTTTTGCAGTTGTGCTGTGGTGCTGGCTTCCCTTCTGTGAGTAATGTGGGACTGGCTTCCCTTGCAGCTGTACAGTGGCACTGGCTTTCCTTGCAGTTGTGCTGTGGCACTGGCTTCCCTTGCAGTTGCACTGGATTCCTTTGTAGTTGTACTGTGGCACTGGCTTCCTTTGTAGTTGTACTGTGGAACTGGCTTCCCTTGGAGTTGTACTGTGGCACTGGCTTCCCTTGCAGTTGTACTGTGGCACTGGCTTCCCTTGCAGTTGTCCTGTGGCACTGGCTTCCCTTGCAGTTGTCCTGTGGCACTGGCTGCCCTTGTAGTTGTCCTGTGGCACTGGCTTCCCTTGTAGTTGTCCTGTGGCACTGGCTTCCCTTGTAGTTGTCCTGTGGCACGGGCTTCCCTTGTAGTTGTCCTGTGGCACTGGCTTCCCTTGTAGTTTGTCCTCCTTGCAGTTGTACCACAGCACTGGCTTCCGTTATAGTTGTATTGTGGCACTGGCTTCCCTTGCAGTTGTATTGTGGCACTGGCTTCCCTTGCATTGGTACTATGGCATTGGCTTCCCTTGTGGTGCTGGTTCCCCTTGTAGTTGTACTGTGGCACTGGCTTCCTTTGTAGAGTGCTGTGGCACTGGCTTCCCTTGTAGTCGTACTGTGGCAAGGCTTCCCTCATAGTTGTCCAGTGGCACTGACTTCCCTTGCAGTTGTACTGTGGCATTGGCTTCCCTTGCAGTTGTACTATTGCACTGGCACTGTGGTCCTGGTTGTACAGTGGTTCCCCTTGCAGTTGTACTGTGGCACTGGCTTCCCTTGTAGACTGCTGTGGCACTGGCTTCCCTTGTAGTTGTACAGTGGCACTGGCTTCCCTTGTAGATTGCTGTGGCACTGGCTTCCCTTGTAGTTGTTCTGTGGCACTGGCTTCCCTTGTAGTGGTACTGTGGCACTGGCTTCCCTTATAGTTGTGCTGTGGCACTGGCTTCCACTACAGCTGTACTGTGGCACTGGCTTCCACTGTTGTTGTGCTGTGGCACTGGCTTCCACTGTAGTTGCACTTCGGTACCAGTGTTCCTTGTAAGTTGCAGTGGTCAGTGTACTGTGACTGTCCCTGTATTATGGTACCAGTTACTACCCTGTGGTACTGGCTGTCCTGTATTGTCCCCTTCTAGATGTATTGTGGCACTTGCTCCCTTGTCCTGTGGTGCTGGCTCCCCTTGCAGTTGTACTGTGGCACAGGCTTCCTTTGTAGATGTACTGTGGCACTGGCTTCCCTTGTAATTGTACTGTAGCACTGGCTTCCACTGCAGTTGTCCTGTGGCACTGGCTTCCCTTGTTGTACTGTGGACCTAGCTTCCCTTGTCATTGCACTGGCTTCCCTTGTAGTTGTGCTGTGGCACTGGCTTCCTTTACAGTTGTGCTGTGGCACTGGCTTCCACTGTAGTTGTGCTGTGGCACTGGCTTCCTTTACAGTTGTACTGTGGCACTGGCTTCCACTGTAGTTGTACTGTGGCACTGGCTTCCACTGTAGTTGTACTGTGGCACTGGCTTCCTTTACAGTTGTACTGTGGCACTGGCTTCCCTTGTAGTTGTACTGTGGCACTGTGCCCCCTTGCAGCTGTACCACAGCATTGGCTTCCATTATAGTTGTACTGTGGCACTGGCTTTCCTTTTACATGCGCTGTGGCGCTGGCTTCCCTTGTAGTTGTACTGCTGCACTGGCTTCCCCTTTAGGTGCGCTGTGGCACTGGCTTCCCTTGTAGTTTGCAGCACTGGCTTCCACTGTAGTTGTGCTGTCGCACTGGCTTCCCTTGCAGTTGCACCTTGGTGCCAGTTTTCGTTGTAAGTTGTAGTGGTCAATGCACTGTGACTGTCCTGGTACTGTGGTACCAGTTACTACACTGTGGTACTGGCTGTCCTGTATTGTGGTACTGGCTCTCACTGTACTGTGGCGATGGTCCTGCACTGTGGTCCTGGTTGTACAGTGGTACTTGGTCCCTATGCTGTTGTCCTGGTTGTTACTGTACTGTGGTACTTGTCCCTGCACTCTGGTACAGGCTGTCCCTGCAGTCTGCTACTGGCCATCACTGAACGTTTGTACTGCTCCCAGAACTGCAGTACTGGTTGTCACTGTACTGTAGCAATGGTCACCATACCGCAGTACTGGTCCCTGCAGTACCATGTGGTACTGGCTGTCACTGTACTGTGGAACTGGTCCCTGTACTGTGGCACTGGCTGTCACTGTACTGTGGTACTGGTCCCTAAATGTGGTACTGGTCCTCGCACTGATTACCAACTTTCCCTGTGCTGTTGTGCTGCCCATCCTTTGTACTGTGGCACTGTACCATGGCTTTCCTTACGCTGTTGCAAGTATTGCTGCCCAAAATGTGGCACTGGCTTTCACAGTCCCGTGGAGCTGTGTGCTGCAGCACTAGACGTTGAAACCAGATGTCACCCACTCAACATCACCATGTCAGACAGCCAGCAACACCTCCCGCTGTTCTTGCATTTTGCTGACTTTAAAGCCTTATTTAAAGTGTTTGATAAAAGCAAACACTGAGAACTTAAACAGCATAAAAAGAGATCACCGGTAGCCTGAAGAGAAGACAGAGTGAAACAGGCAGATCCACCACTTAAGTCAAGGTCAGAAGAGCCAAATCATTTATTACCAGCAACGTACCATTAGAATGTGGATGATAAAATCCATACAAACAACATGCCAGTGGAATGAAGCTCTTCAATCCAAAACCAAGCAGCTATCCATATTTTACATAAATACCATTTCTTATGAAACACTTCTGACAAATGTTTCATGCATATGTTTTAGACAAATGTTTAATCAGTAAAGCACACAAAAACTTTACTGCTTTTGCCTCTGTAGACCCCGTAACAAGTATGAAACTGAAAAAAAAGTGACGTTCTCAATCCAGCAAAGCCTCAGACTGCACTCAGTGAAGTCCAGCGTATTTCCCGTTGTAAATAACAGCAACCATTTTGTTACCTTTGCTGTTGTTTTTCTAAAACTACTAAGCCAAATAACCATCACCAGCAGGAACTTGAGGAAGGTCTAGTGAATACTGGTGATTTTGATATTGCCAAACTAAATAACCATCACCATCGCACTGGTGACTTTGATCAAGTGTTCTCTCTGCACTGAGTTATCTAATAAAAATAAAAACTGTCAGTCATAATCCAAGACAACTAAGAATTTTCAACAGACAAAACAATGTCATGTCATGTCAAACAAGAGCTGGCAAGCAATTTTTAAAACAGCCTTATGAAAATACTGAACATATCTAAGCTAGCAACTATTAACAAGAGTAACATAATGTTTCAGTTCTAACCAAACAATACTGCAAAAGGAAATCAAACAATCAAGGTAACTCATCATACATCCGTGGCTTGCAGCAGCTTGTTTTGAAATTAATTAAAATAACAGTATTATTCAATGTCATTACTGTCAATAGAAAAGCACCAAATAACTATGCACACACACACACACACACAACAAGCACAGGGGTTTTGTCCACACTCTGTGGTAAGCAGTCACATTCACAAATGAATCACTGTCTCACTCTTCTTCTAGCAATAGCATACCTCAGCAAAGTGACAAAAATGTTGATCATACACTCAAAATTGCCAACTTTCAGTCTCAGTCACAAATAACTACAACACCACTCCCTGAACAGCAATGTCTGTCACCTTGCTCAGCAAAATACCCTTGAACCCCTAAATACTTTAAGTCACAAATATCGTCAGTATACTACATATGCTCATCTTGTTTGCAACAGGTCTGGTTACATAGTACTAGTACATCCACATAACTAGTTTTTTGGCTGTATGGATATCTGTGGTACAGAAGTTACAGAACTGACAAACATTCAATGATGTTTTAAACCATCAATGTCACCCTGACCTGGAACACAGCAATCCAATCTAGTCACAACACACTTCATCTTATTCTTAAGATGATGTACCATCAAGCAAAGTCTGGTTGCAAAAGGATTAGCAGCTCTGAAGATATAGTGGAAACAATCATGTTTTGATTACAAGAGTGAGGGTATTTTGCTGAGCCATGTGGCCTTGACCTTCAAGATAGCAAAACAATTTTTTTTGCAAGGCAATCTTTCTCATGATGATGCATCACAATGCTAAGTGTGGCTGCAAAAGGTTAAATAATTCAGAGTATATCGTCCAGATCAACAGTCAATGAAGTTTTGAACTTTCACTATGACCTTGACCACACTATGGCCTTGACCTTGAACACAGAAGAAAAACAAAAATCTTTTTACAAGACACCCCAGATTACTAATAATGATGTGCCATTAAGCATAGTTTGGTAGCAGGAGGCTCAAAGTCCATTAGATATAACAGAAACAATCATATTTTGATTATATGAGCCCTGTGATGCTGACCCTGAAGACAGAAAACAATGTTTCTCACATGACACTCCAGCTTATGTTGTATCACCATACAAAGTTTGGTTACAAAAGGTTCACTGGTGTGGAAGATTATCATCCAGACAAACATTAACTGTTACAGCAATCCAATATTTTCACTGAACATTCTGGCTTATCATGGCAATACCAGCAAACATATCTTGGTTGCAAAAGAATCATTAGTTCAAAAGGTACATTTGAAACAGTCATATTCTGATCATATGAGCCCTCACTCAGGCACTGCAATCTTAACCTTGAAGGTAGCAACCTTTAAAAAAACACTTTTTATTTCACATGATAGTTGATACTTTGGCTCAAGATGATGCACCAGTACACCAAGTTTAGTTAGAAAAGGCAGGGCTGTTCAGAAAATATCTTCTGGACAAAGCTGCATACACAGGCAGACAGACAGACAGAAACAGTGATTCCAGTATACCCCCCCCTCCCCCCAAGCTTTATTACGGGAGGTATAAAAATAACCACCATACTTTTTGGACTAAATAAAAATAACCGCCATACTTTTTGGACTAAAAACAGACATTTCCCCCTCAACTCTGAATCCTACATACCTTTAGCTTAACTTTGCATGTATGCATATTCCAATTTTTGTGTTGGGAACAAGTATCAGCTAAAAACAAATTTCATACGTCAGCAAACTGACCACAATGGGGAACAGTATTTCCAAAAGATTCTTCTGTACAGTATGTTCTCATCGCTTCAAACATTTTGATTCTGTAACTTCACTACATATTTCCACCTTCCCTCATCACCTTCCTTTGTGTTTCATCATGTGAAGCCATCAATAATACTTTAATCATCATTTATGATGCCATCCGTGTGCTTTATCATACATCCATATATTCCATTATATACATATTACAGAAGACATCTTCTAAAAAACCATGCACACAAAACTCAAAAGGTGGTAAATCACAGACCTGCCCATGTGATCCTGATTAGCACAGTGACATTGTGCTATCAATCAAATCCAAGAAGGCAGTCAACAATCACCTAGTTCCCAAGTAAACAGTATCACCAAGTGAGCCGGTTGTGTAATGTACAAGGAAGGAGTTAGTCACCACAGCAGGTGCACAAGCTTTGCTGAATTTCTGAAGCCATTTACATTCCTGAGGTGCAGGGCTGGTGCTCATGGCTCACAGGTTGATTGGAGTTCCACAAGGACTGCAAGCAAATCATCAGGAACACGCAAGCAGGAAAACTCTAAGTCTGATAAATTCTCTTCATCAAACACCAGTCTGGGGCAGAGATGACTTGCAGGGAACATGACAACTCCCCTCTGCAGCTGGTCCCTAACTCCTTCCCATGTGTTCCATTCACCATGCTGTAGAACCGCACGCAGAACCCCACTAAACACTGAGCTCTTGAGAAATGAAGATATCAG
Organism: Alviniconcha strummeri; assembly: GCA_963584105.1. NCBI lineage: Eukaryota > Metazoa > Mollusca > Gastropoda > Provannidae > Alviniconcha > Alviniconcha strummeri. Next base: position 45,853,021 of record OY757541.1, read on the forward strand.
GCCACTGAGTTTGGTAACCAAATCCGCTGTTCAGCCATGTCTGCAGGCTCTCCCCTCCACAGCTGGGGCAAGTCTGGAGAATATGGTCAGTCACCTGCTCAGCCATGTCTGCAGGCTCTCCCCTCCACAGCTGGGGCAAGTCTGGAGAATATGGTCAGTCACCTGCTCAGCCATGTCTGCAGGCTCTCCCCTCCACAGCTGGGGCAAGTCTGGAGAATATGGTCAGCCACCTGCTCAGCCATGTCTGCAGGCTCTCCCCTCCACAGCTGGGACAAGTCTGGAGAATATGGTCAGCCACCTGCTCAGCCATGTCTGCAGGCTCTCCCCTCCACAGCTGGGGCAAGTCTGGAGAATATGGTCAGCCACCTGGTCAGCTGTTCTGCATGCAGACCATGTGTCCCAAGCTCAAAGTGTATCTTTCTGAAGAGTGCGCTTAAGACCACCATGCCCTGGCTGCCAGCTGAAGATGATGGTCTGTGTTTTACACTCCAGCATCCACAGCTGATCCAGGTGTTCCTGGTAACTGCTAATTGGTAAATGTTCCTGTCTCCTGGAATGTCACAGAGATGCTGGAGTGGGCAAGACAGCACCAGCTTCGACATGACGATCTGCCCGTTCACTCCATGCACGGCAAAGACCACCATGTCCAGTGTCCACTGGAGCAATGCACTCAGGCAGAGCTACTTTGGTCTCCAATCCAGAGTGCTATCCACAAAGAAGATAGTGAGGACTGGCAGAATTCCATCACCAGATCTCTTGATGGTCTGGCAGCACGATGAAGTAAAGCTATGTTGAGAAACACAGCAGCTACCAGCAGGCAAGAAATGTCACTTACATATCATTCATGATCTGAAAACATGAGTCAGCATCAAGAGTACCACTATCACGTTCACAGTTCTTCATGATCCTGGGCAAAGAGTGGGGTGCTGCACCTCCTAACAACAATGTGTTTGAGGGGTGCCGAGACTAAGGGATGCACATGGCAGAAATCCCTTCTGGTGATGAGGACAGGAAAGAATCAGATTCCATGTTAACAGTATAACACACTGGAGCTCATACACAACCCCCACAACATGGCTTCTTCTACAATTGGTTAAGTCATGTCAAAAACAGCAATTATTCAAAGTCTGTATGTCACATTAAAACTGCTGTCATGGGGTTGTTGTGTCCTTTGCACTTGACAGTGTGAAGCAGCAACAATCAACTGGTCATCAAGTGTTAGGCAACAATAAGCAATAGGTCATTAGGTGTGAAGCAACAATAATCGGCAAGTGTAAAGTAGCAACATCCAACAGGTGTAAAACAACAATCAATGGGTGTAAAGCAGCCATAATCAATCTGTACATTTGCAACATCTAATGCTGATGCTGTCAGCAGTTCAGAACCTAATGCTGATGCTGTCAGCAGTTCAGAGTTCTGTCTGGTAACCAAAGCAGCAAAGGGATTTGCACACACAAACACACTGTACAAACATATTTGGTGCTTTTCTATTGGATCAACCCTGTTAATTAATAATATCAAATACATTACAAAAAGTATCAATTTCTGGATTTTGATCAGAAACACCTTGCAGCCATTTTTCAATACATTGTTTTACTCAGCCTCTACATGAAGAAAGCAGTGAAGATTCCTTACTTTTTGTCATGAGCATTGAGGTGGCAGCATTTGTGGCCAGGGTGCCTGGGGCTGTCAAGTCCATCTCCAGTGCCACTGAAACACACATGCACACACCTCAACAGTTTCACGCTTGCAGCACTCATGACCACTAAAACAAACACAACTCAACACTTTGCTGGCTAATGACCATCTACTAATAATAATAATAATAATAATTTAGAGGCATCAAGAGTTTAACACAAAGATTGCAGTGTTGTTGACCACTAAAACCACATCCACCTACTCCTTAACAGTTGAACACAAAGACTGCAGTGTTGTTGACCACTAAAAACACACACATCTCCTTAACAGTTAACACAAAGACTGCAGTGCTGTTGACCACTGAAAACACATACATCTTCTTAACAGTCAACACGAAGACTGCAGTGTTGTTGACCACTAAAAACACACACACCTCCTCAACAGTTGAACACAGAGACTGCAGAGTTGTTGACCACTAAAAAAACACACATCTCCACAACAGTTGAAAACAAAGACTGCAGAGTTGTTGACCACTAAAAACACACACATCTCCTCAACAGTTGAACACAGAGACTGCAGAGTTGTTGACCACGGACCTGCCTACCCATAAAAAGCCCTTTCAAGAAACTAGGGCTCCAAAACATAATTTCTCAGGAAATTTAACGCTTCTGTCAGGAATGCATCACATCGGGTGATTTCAGAGTCTGGAAACACTTCCTTGAGGGTTTTCGTGAATTTTTGTCGGCTGCCAACAAAGGCAGATTACTGTCCATGAGGGTTGTCACCAGTAACGCCTCGCCTTGTTTTAAGCACAAGCGGAGTTTCCTTCTGCTTGAACACTAAACTGACTGAAAGGCATGTCCTTCGCAATGCTGCATATTCTTTGTGACACTTGCACGCCACGTGCCTCTTGCAGTCATCATGCCCGCCATGTCCAATGCCAAAGTCAAGTTGGCAAGTGCAACAGTTGCAAAAGGTTGCAACTTTCATAGAAGGCTTTAGGACTGGCCAGTCAGTGGTGCAATCAAGTAGAAATTTCTGTAATATCCTTGGCATCTTGGTCTTGTCTAGGCGCTTCGCTCGTTCTCTTACTCGCCATCACATTTCACGAAATTTTCAAAACCAGCTCTGACGGGAAGCGTAAAACGTATGGATCAGCTCATGCAAGTAAGATTGCAACCAGACAAAACGAACAACAGACTTTTTTAGTTGACACTACACATGCACAAGGTCATTCGACCTTTACCCAGAAAGTTATGCAAATGCTCTCAGTGCAAGCGAACTCTTACAACTTCAGCAAAGGAAAATAATAAAAAAATCTGGCTGACTCAGCCAGCCAGCGGAACATTTGACCATGTCTCTGGAATGCCGTAGTTCAGGGTGTCTTTCTGGAAATATTAAGGAGAGATCGGAAAGGTGGGCAGGTCTGTGACCAAAAAAAAAACACACACACACATCTCCTCAACAGTTGAACACAAAGACTGCAGTGCTGTTGACCACTAAAAACACACACACCTACTCCTTGACAGTTGAACACGAAGACTGCGGCGTTGCTGACCACTAAAAACACACAAAGGTTACAGTTTTGAGGACTATTTGTCTAATGATGGAAAATAAGAGTTTCCAGTGCCACTACACAAATCATTCAAACTCACCTGTGTCTTTGTCATTGGAGTTGAGAATTTTTCGGTTAATTTCAATCTCCAACTTTTTGCTGGTTAGCTGCAACTGGAACAATTTCTGCATGGTACACTTGGTTGTCAGCAAGCGGTTGAAGTAGAGACGACTTTCCCTGCAACACATTAAAGTGATTTACACACAATGAGTGAATGCAAACAGCAACACTTTCCATTTTTTCAGATGATCTGTCCTTTATCTAGTACAACCCAGCAGCCATCCCAGTAAGGTTTAAATGGAACCAGCAGCGACCTTGTGGTTGTTTGCAGAGAAAGTTGCCATGCACCATGACGTCATGCACAATGACATGCTGCTGGCTCAGCCACCCTGCACATTTCAATATCAAGATTGACCGACAAAATGTGCAGTATTCCTTGACAAAACGTGCTGTATTACTTTCTGAAATGTATATGAGCCTGTGACAAAAGGTGCTCCCGCTTAACCCGGGTATGTTTGTATACTCCTATTTATTTTCGTCTTACTACAGTTACACGAAACTGTGGTTGCTTTTATTCAGTATGCATTGATTAGTAGTTAAAGTAAAAATTGGCAGCTTTGGTCACCAAGAAGAGGATTAAAAACAAAAATACTTGACGAAAATCGACGAAAAGCGGCTTCCGGAAAGTGGGACAACGTGGGTTGTTTGACTTCAGCTCAAAACCGCAACTAACCAGCTGAACTATTCTTCACAACTTGTACACCATTTGACTACTGAATAAACTGAATTTAGTATCCAGTCGAATTGCAAGCCATGCGTGATGTTTCATAACCAAAAAAATGAAATTGAAAATACACTGGCCGTTTGTAACGGACTGTGTCCAAATTTCCCGTAAGTTTAAAGATCGTCTGCTACCGTCTGCCATTGCATTCACTGCGGACCTTCGCTTCTCTTATTTGCATATCAATCGCGCACCGAAAGCAGTCAATGTTTTTACTGGGGGCATTTCCGTGTTTCATTTTTTTTACCCAGATGTAAAAAATCTGCAACTTTGTCCATTTGTTACGCACGACCTTTTGCAAATTTTATCGGCATCGCAAACATTTAATTACTGCTGACCGCTTCTAAAACTACCACTGGCCTTCCTGTTGACATCACATGGCCGCTTGTCGCTGGCAATGGTTTCGTCGAAGGGGTGGCGGTGAGTATTCTGACTGTGTCCGGTTATTTTGTTTTGTTACGAACGTCCTAAATGTTACGAACGACCCACATAAGTGTCGAATTTCTGTCCTCATCATATATTTTCCCAAACAAATGCTTTCTTAGCCACTAGTAAGTGATATAAATGGCACTGGTAGTGTGCTTTGTTTACTTCATCGTATTATGGCGGGAAGGGGGCAATTTCAGATTGTGGACACAGTTTGTGACTGTGTCTGTGTTACGTGTGTCCAGATGTCTTTTCTTACGTTAGTCTGCAGTCCGTCTATGTCTGTAATTATTGCTGATTTAGGTAAGAGGTCGATTTAAAAGTTGAAATGGCTCACAGCTTACCCTTCAAGTGGTTGTTTACAAACTTTTAAGTCCGACTGGAGGCTTGTGCATATTAAACAAGTACTCTGTAAACTTTGTAGCAGGTGAACGTGACATGGGCACAGTGCTACCCCCCGTCCCCCTTTCCTTTGTTTTGCAGTCTTAATTTTGTTTCCTTTCCGCATTAAATGTAATAGTTGACTTGCCACTGTAAATTTATTTTTATTTTTATTGATTAACTGTGCATGAAGGCCGACTTTGGGGGCCGGTGGAAGGGGGAGGGGGGGGGGGGGTGAAGATTGTCTTACAATTTATTATAAACATTTTCACTGCTCTTGTATAAATAAAGACCTTTGGTATGTAAGGGCACTTTAGGATTGTTACAGTCCAAAGTACATGTATTATTTTTCTGTTTTCCTTTTTTACATACTGAAAAATTTAATACAGGTATCTGACTTAAAGATACCATACTTTGTGACCTGATCGCATTTTTAATGTGTTGTTGTTTTTCTTTTAGTTTTAGTAAGCATACATTAGATGACGTCTGTCTGTCCCTGGTATTCAAGTCTGTATTAAATTCTGTTACTTTTGATAACTATGGCAGGTTCTGGAAGTGTGCCAAGCAGAAAATCATGTATGGATCCAGTTCTTCACACACAAAAAGGAAGCATGTTCTTCAGGCTCTCACCACCGGACTTATCTTATTGGGATTTCTTGATTGCAAACAGAAAAAAAGTTTCCCTGACACTGAGTGCAAAGTGAGGCAGCAGTTTTTCACTGACAGTGATTGACAGGTTTAGTTTGAAAGGATGTCATTGTGTGTGTGTGTGTGTGTGTGTGTGTGTGTGTGTGTGTGTGTGTGTGTGTGTGTGTGTGTGTTGTTGTTTTTTTGTTGTTGTTTTTTTGGGGGGGGTCTTATAAATTGTCCTAAAGTTTTAATGTGATCTGCATGTTCAGAAAGTCGCTCCTTTAACCTGTCATATCATACTGTTACTGTGCCTAGATTCACTACAGTTGTGTGCTGTTTGTTCAGTCTGGGTGAAATAGTATCTTGGTTTTCATAGACTGTTTCCACTGCCATAGTGTTACGTTCGTCCACTTAAACAAGTTGGAATGTGTGAATATGCCTCCTGCCTTGCATTTTTTTTGCATTTATCATTACAGTGTATACTATGAAATAAAGTGTTCCTTGTTTGAAAACTTTACTGAAGTTGTTCTGTGTTTGAAATTATTATTTGTAGAACTAGATTCTTGAGCGCAAAATTTGGACACAGTGATTACATAATACTTACATTTAAAGCAGAATTTGTTTGTCCTGCCTGCTCTGATTTTATTACTAGCAGCTACTTAAATGCACCAGAAGCATTAAAATTGCATACAAATGGTTTTTCTCTGTATTATTATGACATTCACTGTGTCCATTGTTACAAACGTCCACACCTGACCTGACCCCAGTTTTGATGCCATACAGCACACACTTGGATCAAAACCATTTTTTGATGATGGAAATAGTTACTTGAAACATACCACTTTCTAATGGTAAGACTGAAAATAGCTTACTGGGAGTTTGATTTTGAGGCAGTGTGTCCCACTTTAGATCACGACCTTTTGTCACAGGCTCGTATATCTCCAAAGATACGGTTCTCACTGCTTTAGACTGAGTAAACTACAAAATGCTGAATCCTGTTTTCTCTACTTCCCTTGTTGTGTGTGAAAATAGAGTAAAACTAAAAGCACACTAAACTACAAAATGCTAAATATTATTCCTCTACTTCCACTGTTGTGTGTGTAAATACAATGAAACTAAAGCTTAAAAAGTCAAAGCCCACTAAACAGTAGTAAACTGCAAAATTCTGAATCTAGTTTCTCCCGTTTCCATCACTGTATGTGAAAATAGTGACTGAAAGCACACTAAGCTACAAAATGTTAAATCTTGTTTCCTTAGATACTTTCACTGTTGTCTGTAAAAATACAGTGAAAGCACACTAAAGCACAAAACATAGAATCTTGTTTCCTCTACTTTCATTGTTGTGTTGGAAAATATAGTGAAACACTGAAGGCACACTAAAGTACAAAATGTTAAATCTTGTTTCCTTAGATACTTTCATTGTTGTCTGTAAAAATACAGTGAAAGCACACTAAAGTACAAAACATAGAATCTTGTTTCCTCTACTTTCATTGTTGTGTTGGAAAATACAGTAAAACACTTAAGGCACACTACAGCACAAAATGTTAAATCTCATTTTGTCTGAGTTCTAATTCCATTGTGATGTTTGAAAATACAATAAAAGCACACTAAACTACAAAATGTTGAATCTTGTTTCCTATACTTAATTTGTTGTGTGTGGAAATACAGCGAAACTGAAAGCGCAATACAAAATGTTGAACCTAGTTTCCTCTGCTTCCATGATTGTATGTAAAAACACAGTGATTGAAAGCACACTAGCAACAAAATGTTGAAACTTGTTTCCTCTGCTTCCATTGTTGTGTGTGAAAGTACAGCGAAAGAACACTAAACTACAAAATGTTGAATCTTGTTTCCCCTACTTTCACTGTTGTTTGAAAATATAGTGAAACACTGAAAGCACACTAAACTACAAAATGTTGACACTAGTTTCTTCTCTGTCACCAGTATGTGTTTGTGCTGGGCTTGTTCTGGAAGGACTCTGTGCAGCTGAAAGAGGAAATCAAAATCAGCATTCTTTTTAACCATTTTGATCCGGTTATTGATAGGTACTAGGCATTTCAAAAGAAACAAGGATCAATTCCACGCACTGTTGTTACAAAAATTGACAAGCACATGACAAAACTGGGCTTGAGCAGCACTCATGTCAAAGCAGTGAAACAGTATCCAGTCAACATTGTGGGACTAAGAGTAAGACTGCCAGGCTGTTGCTGATTTCAGTCTTGCTGAATATCCACCTTGCACTGGAAGTAAACACATAGTGAACAGTGTGCAGCCCTTACCCCTTTTTCTTTTTGTTTTGCCCCTGGTTCCTCAAGTAGATGGCACAGTCCTGGGCAGTGTTTAACAACGTCCGCAACTCTTGCTTTCCCAGGTCCGCTATTTCCAAGGGAGACAACTTGAGAGAAAATCGCCACAGACCTGCAATCACCAGTTAACGGTTAATATGGAGCTCATTTCAGTTGTCAGAGAGGATATTCAATTTTTTTTTGTTATTCATATATGGAGAAAAAAACTATGCATAAAAACAAATTCATGATTAATGCACAAACAGTATATATCACTATAGACTTATAGTAACATTAATAATCACTGATTACTAGAAATCAATAATACTATTGATAGACTTATAGTAACATTAATAATCATTGATTACTAGAAATCAATAATACTACTGATATTTATAGAGCTAAAAAAATGTGTTGCAATTTACAGGGGATATATCAACATTAGTTTCAAATCTCAGAATTGCCCAAAACAGAACTTACCCATTACACTTACACTAAAACACTATGTTAACAAACACTGACACTGACAGAACTGCTGCATTTTAAAACATTCTGCCTCTCTGCCAAGCACTGTGGGTGTGTTGTAAAATTTACTGTGGAGTAATCTGGAGATGAAAAATTACTCTGTTTGGTGATGTGGACTAAAAAAGGATAACTCTGGCTATTTGTCAGAGCAATATCTGTCATGAAAATATATCAGTGACTTGCTACAGGTTGCTGCCTGGCGTCCCAAAGTGGCTGAGTGTTCAGTTGAATAATTTTATGAACAACCATTACCTTCTCAATCTAAACAGTTTTATAGACTAACAATTATTATGATTATTAGTAATCATTAAACACACTACAAAACTGACATTCATCTATTCACTTTTTAGTTTTGGGGCCCACTGATTTCTTTCTAAATTCTAGACAAAGTAGGTCATGCACAGCACCCACCCAGTAGACCTGAAAATCTTAACTAATTATACTGATCATGCTCACCTTGCTCCATTGAACTTGACTGGAGCTGGAACAATTTCTCCATATTCTCCTGGTCAAGTTGTTTGATCTGCTCGTCATCAGCCTGCAGAACCGGCAGCACCTTTTTCTGCTCCACCTTCTCTTCAGTCTGGACCCCTTTCTCCACAACCTGGACTTTCTTGGCAGATGTGCTGTCAGCCTTCTTGGCAGCCATGGCAGGTTTCCTGGGAGTGGATGAAGTCTCCTTGCTGGCTGGTGAGCCTACCACATCTGGTTTCTTTGCCTCCTGCGGTCCTTTTTTGTCGTCCGCTTTTGATGCACCTTTGACCGTACTTCTTCCATACCGTGAGCTTGATCTGTCTCTGCTGCGCCCTCGTGAACGGGACCTTGACCTTCGCCTGTCACCTGATCGGACACCAACACTGTCTCTGGGCCTGTTGCCAGCCTTGCTTGTGGACTTTGAACCTGATCGGTCATCCACACCAGATTTTGATTTGTCGCTCGCTCTCTCAGGTTTGCTGCTAGATTTGTCATCAGATCGACTGCTTGGTTTGTGGGCAGACTTGTCACTGACTGATTTTTCTGCTGGCCTGTCTGATTTGTCGCTGGACTTGTTGATAGATTTATCATCAGCTTTATCAGTCTTCTTGACTGATGATGCTCCAGCAGTTGAATCCTTTCCATCAGTCTTTGCCCCATTCACCAAAGACTGCGATTTATCTTTTTGCCCTCCAGTGTCACCACCGGCTGAAGGGTCAGGGATCTTTTCCACCCCTATACCACGGTCTTCAGCAGGCTTTTTATCTTTTAACTCGCCTGGAGCAGCCTTGGGTGCAGAAAGGTCAGATGCTTCCTGTCTCACTCCTCCCTCACCCTCTGTTTTTCCTTCAGCCCCCGACTTTGCCAGGGCTGCCCCTGGCTGTGGCTGATCTGAAGGCTTTGTCTGGATAGCTGTTCTGCCTTCAGGGGCTGTTGCACTGGCTTTGGCAGGCTCTGATGTTTGTGCTGGTGCTGCTGGCTTAATCTGACCTGCTGTTGTTTGGGCAGTGGCTTGACCGACTACTTTATTTGGGGCTGAGGTTTTGGACTGGGCAGCTTTGTCAGCTGGAGTCTTGGGTTGGGATGGGGTGGCTTGATCAGATGTTTTGGGTTGTGTTGCTGGTTTGCTTTGAGCTGGACTTTTGCTCTGGGCTGCTGCTGTGGGTTTTTGTGATGCTGCTGTTCTTGTGGAGGCTGTGGGGGTTGACTGCTTCCCCTGGGATGTACTGGATGCTGCTTTGGTAAGAGCTGGGCTTTTCCCTGAGGGTGTCTTGGCACCTTGGGCAGCTGGCTGCAACTTCTTGGCAGGTGTATGTCCACCCACTGGTTTGTTGCCAACTGTAGTTGCTGGCTGGCTTGGCTTTGCAGTGACTGGGGCTGTCTTTTTCTCTGCTGCTTGTGCCCCTGACCTTGACTGCCTGGTCTGCACTGATCTGGCTGCTGGCTTGGCTGATGCAGATGTCACAGCTTTCTTCTCACTTGCCTGCACTTGCCTGGTTGAACTGGCTGAGCTCCTGGCTGAAGGTGTGCTTTCTTTCTTTTCAGCACCTTGTTTGTTGGTCTGGGTAGGCTGCTTGGTTGAAACTGGTGTAGACGGTCCCTTTTTTTCATCAGGTTTTATGTCTTTTGCATCAGCCTTGGAATCTCCTTCAGCTGGTTTTGACTCACCGGACTCCTGGTCTTCCTCTGCATGCTCTTCATCCATGTCATCCAGAACCATCCACTCATCTGGAAAGTCCATCTCTCCTTCCAAGTCCTCACTACCCATGTCGCCCTCTACAGACCCAGCTTCATCCTCACCTGATGCTTCCATTGTGCAATATCCTAATTTTCTGCAACAAACCGGTTCAGTATTTATACATTACCACCCTTGAAATATTCAGTTAAAATTTATCAAATTGCATTACAAAATCAGACTAGTACAGTAGGAGAAAAATCCCCCCCACCTGATGTAAAAAATAAAAATAAAGGAAAGCTCATGATGTGGTCCCTCTGAGTCTGAAGGAATTTCTGGGAGTGTACACCAAAAGTTAAGTCAGCAACCTACACTACAAAGTTAACAGTAGTACACCCCACACTGGAGTACACTTCAGCCATCTGGTGACCCCACAAGCACATCTAAGTACTGGAAAAAGTACAACGCCAAGCAGCCAAATAGTTGAGGCACATGACCAGCAACTACGCAGACAGATCACCAGATATTGTTACACCCATGCTCGAAAATCGCAAGTGAACAAGTTGTGAACATCAACGACAGACCCACATGGAGATGATAGATCTACAAAATTAACAGCCTTGCGGGTCTACAAAAAGCCAGCAAACATCTTCCGCCACTCTGACCCTTGGGCCAGAGGAGCACAAAGACTGCACCAGTAACAGCTAGTGTTAGTGACTAAGACTAGTAACACTAACAGACCAAACACCACGTCTTCTTTCACTGCTTCTTCCCCCGTAATCTCTGAATGGAACTTCCTCCCTATGTTTGCTTCTTCAGCCCATTCACTGGAGTCTTCGAGAGTTGAGTAAGTGGCAAGTAGGTCAGTCTTCACAACCTGCAGCTAGTTCCCACTTCTCCATGAACATGAAGATCACTGATCATGCATAGTTTTAACATTAGACTACTTGTCTTATTTATTTTATTTTTATCTTAAAAGTTAATAAAACCCAATGCACTGACTCAGTGACTGTGACCACCTTTTAAACACACATCACTGCAGGACTTGCAATGCTCTGAGTCTGACACTAGCTGTTTCCAGACCCAGAGGTCAATGAGGGTGGTGCTTGAAGGCATGTCCTCCGAAACACATCAGTTGACTCCGGGGTTCCACAAGGTACAGTCCTTGGCCCGCTCCTGTTCCTCTGCCATATCACTGTTCTCCCCTCCACTGTCAAGTCCCAGGTCTGCCTATTCGCTGACAACTGCCTCATCTATCTATATTCTATTGGGAAATCAGCATCACCCAGGATCACCACACCCTGCAAGAGGACCTACGGCAGCTGGTGGCATGGGTGGACACCTGGGGCATGCAGCAGATGTTACATCCTCAGTCTTCAATACTCTTCTTCCTTCTTCTATCAGATGAACAGTACCATCCTATAACAGGTAACCTCCAATGCCTACCTGGGGATCTGGATCTCTGAAGATCTCAAATGGAGTCCACACAACATTGGCATCAGCGAAAAGAACAGCACCCTCAGCTTCATTTACCAAAACCTATGCTGATGCTCACTGGCCTGCCAAAACACTGCCTACCTGGCACTCATCTGACCCCTTCTGGAGTATAGTGCTGCCGTGTGGGACCCTTTCCTGAAAAAGGACACTGACTTGCTAGAGCGCACCCAGCACAATGCTGCATGCTTCATCATGGGTGACTACACGTTCATGACCCCTGGCAGCGTCACCAAATTCCTCAAAAAAACAATGCTACAACTCCCAAATCAGCACCGCCAACTACTACTACTACGCCTGACCCTCTTCTAAAAGAAGTTATATAGGTGGTTGAGGGGCTGGTACCAGCACTGCCTCATGCCAAATTTCTGTCGCAACAAAAACCTGGTGGACTGATCCAACTCCGAGTCCAACAACAACCTGGCTACATAACATTAACAACCAACCATGATAGGGCCTGCATTTAACTAATGCCACGCTGCCACATTTACCAAGTAAACATGGTGCTTAAGGTCCATACAGCTTATTAATATTAGGGACAGGGAGAAGGGGGGAAGGGTTTATGCCGGTGGGGGAGAGGGGGACTATTATACCTATAGATCGCTACACTGTTACCATCAGAATGACTCCTGCATTAAGAATAAGATGGGCAGCGCTGAGAGTGAGAGCCATTTTAATGATTCATTAACTGTGAGGGGCAAAGTCACAAGACAGTGTCCAGAGACCACAATTTTTTAAGAGAAAGGAGAGCCGAAGCTGATTCGAACAGATGTCCCTCTGCTTACCAGCCTGACGCCTTTTCGCTAGGCCAAACCGGCTCACACATTTACCAACCGGTGAGTATTTACCAACTGCGGAACTTTCTTCTTCCTTTTTTTTTTTTTTTCTTCTTTTTTATCAGGTCAGCAGCTGGTTGGAACCACCTGGACAGCGGTTCAACTTCAAGACCCTAGCAGCGGCCACGCAAAATCAGTAGGTCGCAACGCGCAGTCCCAAATCCGCTGCACTAAGCCAGACTACTGGATGTTTGAGCAGAGTATGTCAAGATGAAGACAGAGCCCAGTCCTTGACATAATGACAGGAGGAAAAAACAGGCTCGGTTGCACTCCATCTGTGCAACACATCCCTTCCACTATCAGTCATTGCCCTGTGACACGCATTTAATGCAGAGCGAATCCAGTTTATGATACATTCAAAACATACCAACTGACCTGAAAATTACACCTGATCCTTGATTCTCTACTTCTGGACACACATTCCTAGAATAAAACGCTGCAAATGGCCGCGTTGGAGGAGTATTGCAAGGGAGATCACTGTGTTTCAGTTGAATGACGTTTCGTTAGTTTTGGAAGACACCGTACAAAGGAACAGTCATGGTTGTGATCAAGAAGGGTATCAACAAAGATATAGATAGATATATATATATATATAAAGATCAGATTGTGAACATCCGACCGACGTCAATCGGACAGTTGACTGAATGCGAACTACTTCAGTTGGTTACAATTAAATCAGCAGCATCACTTTTTTCAGTCTTGGAGGTTTTGAACCAAACCGGCAGAGTCAGTGACTGAGTCCACTATGAGTAGGGCCTACTGATATTTCCTTCTCTGTCGTGGTTTTCGTCAATCCCGCGACCACTTGCAAAACGGCAGGGCTCCTCGATGATCGGAGTATCGTTCATTCTTTTCAACCGCGGAATATTGTAAATACGGCTGGTCGACGAGGAACTGCCAGAGTTCCGTAACGAAGTTCAGTGCATTCGTGCAAGCGACTGGATTGAACCACCGAGCTAGAAAGATCTTTCTAGCTCAGTGCACTGACTCATGGCTGTCACTGAGGCCGTGGCCGGGTCGGCAGTTGCCTGAGACCGACTATACTGCGTCAGTCACCAACTGAGTAGATTCTGATCGTGACTGGGCCTGTCCAGCCCTTCAGTGTAGATCTGAAGGCAGCTCAGTGCAGAAGGGTTGTCGCGGGACGCGGAGGGCCGCACCGCGACGACAGAGGCAGACATAGTGGGATAGTTGACTGAATGCGAACTACTTCAGTGGTGACTGCTGGCCGTGGTTCTCTCCTCACCTCCCCCCACCCCCGTCGTTCCCAACTGACTGGTGAGAAACAATTATACCGGCTTCACTGAGTTACCTAGGCTGCCCGATGAGAAGGCTATGCTTGTCAAGGTGAATTGTGTGTGAGCCCCCCCCCCCCCCCCCCCCCCCGCCCACACACACTCACTGACACACTCACCCCAAGGAAGGATGTCGTAAACCAGTGCCGCCTGGAGGGGGGGTGAGGGGGGAGTGAAAGTATGTGTGGCAGCTAAGTTAAGCATGTCAGAAAGCCGCGAGAGTTTCTGCCGCACGTCTTTTGAGTATTATCGTGCGAATATACATTTAGGGTGATTGAATGTGTTAATATAATTATACACGTGGATGTGATTCCGCTGCGAGCGTCAGATATCGATCACTGAGGTGAAAACAAGTATGTATATTAATAAATATACAAATTATATTGTTGTTTTTTGCGATTGCAAATAGGTGTATGGTTCAATAAATCTTTACGTCCACCGAAGCCACTGAGAAGGCTCGTTAGGACGGACACCTCGACTCTCACACAGCTCCTGAACTATGATGATGATGATGTGGGGCTTCATGTCCTCGGATGTCGGGTTGACATATTAGGGACAAACCCTGAACGATGACCACTTACCCTGTATATATATATAGGTCCGTGGCTGAAGCATTGGGTTCCCCGTCCCTAATAAGCCTTATCAGTGGTTTCTGTGCGGGACGTTAAGCATCATGTACTTACTTACTTGCATTGGGTTGAGTTTGAACGGCCTGCGTGTCTTCGGAAGAGCGGAGAGAGTGGCCGGAAAGACCTGTAAAGGTGCAGTAGCTCAGAAGTTAATGAGGTGGTGGAACCTGTGATTGTGCAGCTACTGACGCGGACAGGCCGTGTACGGCAAGTGAAATCGGCAGTCGAACGTGGTGAGGCGGTCAGACCTCTCTCTCCCTCCCTCCCTCTCTCTCTCTCTCTCCTCCCCCCCCCCCCCCCCCCCCCAGTGACACCCACACACACAGGGTCAAACTGACGTCACTAGTGGCGGCCGGCCGGCTGCCCCATGGTAAGGCGGCATAGGCTTGCATAGAACTGACTACTGACATCAGAGCCGTCAGAAGCCGTGTGAAAGTCGAGGTGGCTGTCCTGGGCTCCCCGTTCCTAATACTGGAATAGTCCTCTGTCAACGGGACGTCAAGCAACGCACGGTAAGAATTGACTACAACGGCCACACAGACAAAACCGCTGCCGGCATGCCTCGAGTTCCAGCGGTAGCGCATTGCCATATGACCAAGATAAACTTCGTCACCTGTGCTACTACTGGACTACGGATGGGGCAGTCTTGAAGCTCAATAGCCGGTGTTAGGGTCTGTGGTTACCCTTGCCGAGTGGATCAGTCAAGTTATAAGACAGCCGGACCTGGACTGGCCTACATCACGCGGCCTAATAACTCAGATCAAACTCAAGCGCTCTGACTAAAGCTGTATGAACAGGGAGGTGGTTCCGAGCTGGGCTGTCGTAGCGTTGGATGGATTGTTTCAGTTGCTGTAACTTTGCAGTTCCCCACCCAACAGTGTTGAAAAAAAAAAAAAAAATGGGGGGGGGGGGGGGGGGGGGGGTAGGAGTTGCAGATCCTGGTACACACTTGAACTTGCTTTGCACTGGCTGGCTCCCCATCAACTTGAATACCTATTGCTCTGGTGGTGGCGGTGTGGGTCGCCGGATATCTTGGGACGAGCTATTCATAGGTACCCGATCACCCCTGTTGCCTCGACCCCCGTCCCTACCGTATGTGCATGGTCTCCAAATCAAACTACTGGGTCTAGGCTGATCTGTGGTTCCGGATACCATCGACTGCTGATGGTTGGGGTGGGGGTGATCAGACATAAAAATAAAAATGTTCTTTGCTCATCAGTTGCTGACTGCCAAGCAACAAAGACTTAGGCTGAACCATATTGCCACCTCAGTAAAAACTGATTCGACTAGAGAGGATGGAAAGAGAGCGTAGTGCGTAAAACACCCCCACTGCGGTGAATCTGTCACTTCGGTGAGGTTTTGTAACTGCTGACCGATCACTGATTCATACAAACACAACAACACAGTCACCGTGCCAAAAAAGAAAAGAAAAAAAGAAAAGAAAAAAAGGGTGCGTCCTCGAAACGCGGCCTCGAGAAGGGAGTGCACCACTCTTTGTTTGCACTCATTTCCTCGACATTCCAAGTGGACCCAATCACCGTGTAGGTGGTGGTGTTAGTACCAACTCACCAGTCAATGCAACAAGAAGTGAAGTACAACATTTTTAGTTTTAAATATGACAAATATGCGTACAAAAATACATTTATGGCAAAATCTGTTATTTTGACAGTGTAAAATTCATATGTTAGGAGAACTATTTTCACTTATTCATGCAGGTGCTTGCAAATCACTACGCCCACAAGAGGAACGCCATCTTGGAATTTTGAAAAGTGTCGGTGGTCCGGACAGGGGTAAACTGATTCGTCAATAAACTATCAGGAAGTGTTTCGAACTTTGGATTTTTGTCCCTTTGGGACGTAGTTTCGGTAAGTTCTTGTATATGGTTTGTTTTAGCGTGCATTTTATGTCTGAATGGGTGAAATGTACCGGGCGTCGGTCATACTCAGGTAGGTTGTTGTCATTTTTGGATGTCCAAAATCGTACTGCCGACGGTTATCAGTTAGTATTTAGCGATCAATTTGCACTAAGAGTAATAATATTACCCAGTTGTTCAGATTTTTAGTGCATTTGGTCATGTGTACTACATCGTTCCCAAGCAGCTAACCGAGCCTTGTCGGGCTCGTTTTCCTTGTTAAAAATGGAGCAAAAAAAGTGCGGTTCGACTGCACGATCGAAAGCGTCGGTTGCACAGAATCGTTTTGGGCCCAGAAGCATATTTTTAAATTTTACTCGTGTGGGGAAAGGTTTGACATGGACGGTGTGAATTTGATCAGCTTAGACTGATGACAGCTGCTGAAGGAAAAAGAAGAAGAAAATGTTAAAAGAGCAGCGGCATTGTTATTCAGATTCAGAACGCCGCAGTGGTCCGTTTTACCATTATTCACATCAACAGTCGCCGTTGAATAGCTTCGTGGTGATAATAATCTTTATGTAATCCAATTTCATTCTTGTCACTTTTCCGTAGTGGTCAGGTTGTCTTCAAGTGCACATGTTTTTGCACCAGTTTATTTTTAATGACAGATTAAGTCATTAACAATAACTTGAATAAGTGAATAATGATAACACATTAACAGTCGCCTGCAGACTGCTCTTCATTAAAATTTAAATGCTTTGTTTTTCCAACAAGGCAACTGTTGGCAGTGTTGATTGAAAGATTTTCATCATTTTCAATTTCATGCCAAGGCGATTTATGGATAGATCATTACGACATTAGATACATGCAAGTTCAGCATCCCCCCCCCCCTCCACACACACACACACATGCAAAACCCACACACCCAACAACAACAAAAGAACAAAAACAAAACAAGAAAACAAACCAAAATTCCCACAAATGAGCAATATCCCTCATTTTGTGCAGTCACTGAGTTTTAAAATTGAGCTGGTGATTTTATTGATTCCTGAATCAGCACTCACTTTAGAAGTCAAGCTCAGTGCAGTAATTATGAAAATTTTCACATTGCTCAGAACATTGTTACAATGTTCATGTTCTTTTTCCCCGACCGGCCACACATTGTCACTTCAAGTAAGTAAAAAGTAAGTTCAGGTCCAGTTAGTCCACAAAAAGCTTCAAGTTTAGATGACTTTGGTTTGACAGGGTGTGGTGATAGCTCAGTGGTTAGAGTGCCGGACTCGTGATTGAAAGGTCACAGGTTTGAATCCCTGCTGGAGTGGCGGGAGAGTTTCTTCTCCAGGGTCGACTTTCTGTGCTGATTCTTATTTTGGTATCTGTTCCACCCCTGTGTTACCGCAGTAGCACGTAAAAGATCCCGGTCATTCTGCCAAAAGTGCAGGTGGCAGGTTACAGCTAAACACGCATACACCTTATGTATGTTGTTTTGCATGAAGTGACAGAGCATGGTTGTGTGGTGTACACAGGACTTGCGCTTGGACGGCTGCAGTTTCATGTGGCACCAGCCATACCAGCACTGTAAGTACACCACTTCGGTGGATATTAAAATGCGCTATAAAGCTAGTCACTCATGTAGAACCACATGTGAGCGCAATGAGTGCTCAAGAGAGTGGAGAATAGCACTATATATGTGATCTTCAAAAAAAAGTATGATTGACCGGTTTCTGATCAGACAAGAACCTGAATGCTGTAACGCCTGTTCTTAATTGGGCGAATGTTTCTTCGCGAACCTGGTTGGAAGTATTCGACGAAGCTAGCTGGTTCTTAATTGGGTGAACTTTTCTTCTTGGACCTAGTTGGAAGTATTCGTCGAAGCTATATTCGGGGTCCAAAAAGCTTCGCTCACATGTTCTGGGAACATTCGCCCTATTCAGTGATCATTGCCTCTGATTGGCTGAGAGCAGAGCTCTCCTGTGGATGAAGAAAAAATGAAAATAAAAATGGATGACGGTGTCACTAGGTTCTTCACTTGCTTCGGGGGGAATTTATTTGTTGACTTGTGGGAGGCGCAGCTTTGTCTCTGAGACCCAGAATAAGATAGTAGTTAGTTGAATTACCCTGTGAGGGATGATGAAGGTATATTGACTTGACCCTACATTTTTGATCATGCTGTCTGCCGCAAGTTTGGGCCGAAGCTTGCATCTCATTACAAGCCAGTCGAGAATGAAGTAAAGTTTGGACTGTCCGAACCATATTCGGCGAACTAAAAGTTTAATTAAGAAATGAATCATAGTTCGTCAAAGTGTTCGAAGTATGTTCGGGCGAACAAACATTCACCCAGTTAAGAATGGGCTTAAGATTTTTGAAGCTGCATGATGATGATGGCCTGTATGGAGCTTTATGTGGAAATACAGAGAGTACAGTCACCCAGACTGATGTTCAGGGTAGTAGTACACAGTAGGAAAATTTGAAGTGGGAAAAGTATATCCTGATCTGAATATGAGGCAACAGTATATTTTCTCCTTGTTTATTTGCAGATTTTGGTTCAAAACAGACAAGGTGTGACAATGAGCAGCTATCAGATGAATGCCTCCGGTGGCCCAGCCAGCACCAGTGAGTTGATAATATGCTTCAGTGATCACAAATACACATGTATTGATGCACATATGCATTGGTACACAGTGTAAACTGTTACTGTATCATAATCATGAGAAATTGTAATATGTAAAACATAATGAACATTACCAATATTTGTAAGATCAGAGTTTAGTAAGAGTACTGAAAATCAGTTGGCAACCTTGTCATAAAGTATTGCCATTGGTAGATTTGTGATGAGTATTGTTGTGGGAATGATTTCAAGCTTTACAAAGATGAGCAGTTATCCAGAGGTGTACCATGGTTGGAAATAGGTGAGCTCTAAGACTTGTTGGGTTGCATTTCAGTGGGACCAGGGGGCCAGAACTACATGGACCTGTCGGACATGCCGGTGGACAACAAGCAGCAGCAGACCATGATGTGGCAGCAGAACCAGTACATGGCAGACTCTGGCATCCACTCCGGGGCTACCACACAGGTACTGTTCTCTTATTAGGATCCAGTCAGGCAATTGCACAGATGCTGATCTGTGTGGTACTGTCCTACCATCCACTCAGGAGCAACCACACATGCTGCACTCTCATTATCGTCCACTCAGGGACAACCACACAGACACTGCTATTTTGTAATCCACTCAGGGACAGCCACACAGACGCTGCTATTTTGTAATCCACTTGGGGACAACCACACAGACACTGCTATTTTGTAATCCAATTGGGGACAACCACACAGACACTGCTATTTTGTAATCCACTTGGGGACAACCACACAGACGCTGCTATTTTGTAATCCACTCAGGGACAACCACACAGATGCTGTTATTTTGTAATCCACTTGGGGACAACCACACAGACACTGCTCTTTTGTAATCCATGCTGGGACAACCACACAGACACTGCTCTTTTGTAATCCATGCTGGGACAGCCACACAGACGCTGCTCTTTTGTAATCCATGCTGGGACAGCCACACAGACGCTGCTCTTTTGTAATCCATGCTGGGACAGCCACACAGACGCTGCTCTTTTGTAATCCACTTGGGGACAACCACACAGACACTGCTATTTTGTAATCCACTCAGGGACAGCCACACAGACGCTGCTCTTTTGTAATCCATGCTGGGACAGCCACACAGACGCTGCTCTTTTGTAATCCATGCTGGGACAACCACACAGACACTGCTATTTTGTAATCCATGCTGGGACAGCCACACAGACGCTGCTCTTTTGTAATCCATGCTGGGACAACCACACAGACACTGCTATTTTGTAATCCACTTGGGGACAACCACACAGACACTGCTATTTTGTAATCCATGCTGGGACAGCCACACAGACACTGCTATTTTGTAATCTACTCAGGGACAGCCACACAGACTCTGCGGTCTGATATCATCCAGTCTTCCTTGGGGACAACCCTACAAGTGTTGTTCTGTCTCAGCATCCTCTCGCTTGGCGGCACCCACCGTCATTTAGTGCAGCGTGTAGTCTTCTCACCAGTTGTGGTTGTAGACTGCTGGTAAAGTTGTAGGCAGTGCTGTATTGTGATAAGCAGTTCTCTCTGACCATATTGTACACGGTTTTAGCTTGCTTCTGCTGTAAGCATTGTTCCAGGGTATGACAATAACTTTTTTTCCACTTGTCCTGTAGGGCAAGTAGATGGATTTTCTACTTGCCCGAGTGGCAAAACTAGTTGCCCATGCCAGATTCTTAAAATCAACCATTTTGATTAAAATAGGTGATAGTTTGTCAGATGGATTTTGAAGGGTAGAAAGTGTAATAAAAGTACTAAGTAGACTCTCTTACACACACACACACACACACACACACACACACACACACACACACACACACACACACACACACAAACTTGAAAGAGATCAAATTCATGCTTGAAAGAGATAAAATTCAGTAAAATACTCAAGCTTATAAAAATAAAATCTACAGTGGTACCTGTCTCAGTACAAATGTATCAGCAATGAATCATCACAATACACAATGTGACTGAGCATAACTCTACCTCATTCTGTCATGTGTCATGACTTCGGTGAAAGCCAACAGGCAGCTACTGTTCATTTAATTCTAACACTGTAACAGTTCTAATTTCAGAATTGTAATTGTTAATATTAATGACCCAAACTGCCATGCATGGCCTGGGCAGCTTGGATCAGTGGTTGTATTTTTTAACACAAGGAACTGTGCCCAACCTGCACCAGATAAATTTCTTTATTTTCTGTGTTAATAATAAATAAAGGATTAAGATTTATGCTAGTTTATTCCAACCTTATCTGTAATTTGAGATATTTTTTAAAGGTCCAATGTTTCCCCTATTTCCAGGATAAAACAAGTCCCTTTGCTGAATAGAAATTCATGATCAGAACATGATTATTCATTTAAACCTTTTAGCAGCCACAATTAGTTGGGTTTTAAAAAAAAATGCTTATTGATTACACTTTGGTTCTGACAACCCCCCTTATCCCCTTGCCCCCCTATCCCTCCACCAAAAGAAAGAGAAGACTAAAGAAATTGCTTTAAAATTCCCACTAGTACTGGCATAGTTGTGGCCCATGTTGTCATTGCAAACACCCTAAGCAAATTCTTTTATCTGCACCTGGGAACAAACTTCCTCTCTTTTGACTGGGATCTGGGCAGGCCACTGAGATCTTCACCTGCCCGACCAAGTAAGTTACCTGCCCCAGGCAGTCGGGCAGTCAGTGTCATACCCTGTGTTCTGATGTATACAGTGTGTGTGTGTGACAGGCACCATCCATCAGCAGCAAGAGCCATGGGGACGAACTGGAGGATGGCGACATGGACACTGCCAAGATGATGTTTGACTGGGGGCTTACTGACCAGTACCCCCCACCACCAGAACAGGTGGAAGGTGAGTCATCACTACATTACAACGCTCTTTCCCATCTGCCTTTTTGGTTATCAACATGATTGGTAATAATTTGCTGTTTGGCTCAGAGAGCTTGACTCCTTCAGCTGAATTTTACTGAAGTTCTAAGGAAGAGACTGTCTGATGCCAGAACAAAAAATCCTGCATCTTGTGGACTGGACGCAAATTTCAAAATCCTTATAAAGAATATGAGAAGACGGCGTTGTTTGTATCTGCACTTTTACTTGTGAGGAATAACTGAACTGTTACCCGATACATTTCATATCTTTGAAATTCAATGGTTCTTCTTCAGACATTAACCAGCAGCTGAACCAGACACGTTCACAGCGTGTGCGAGCAGCCATGTTTCCCGAGACACTGCCTGAGGGTGTACAGATCCCATCCACGCAGGTGCACCCAGACCAGCCCACAGCTGTGCAGCGATTGGCTGAGCCTTCGCAGATGTTGAAACATGCCGTGGTCAACCTCATCAACTACCAGGTCTGTACATGCCTGGATGAGGTGGAGTGGGGCAGCAGATTTTTTAGTTTAATTATTCTGCTGCAGACCTTAGTCTTTGCCATCTGTTTGGTAACTGCTGTTGCTGCTGAAGACGTGTTGTTGCTGCCACAGAGTATGCTGTACAGTGGAAACGCTGCTGAGCTGGCTTGTTTAAGATGCAGTATTTTACTCATTGCACTTTATGTCTAAATGATCAAACTATTTCTTGTACAGATCTCAACAGAAATGTCAGATCAGTCACCTGTTTTCAGTATAAAAGTTGGATTTTCAGACTTGTTTCAGCTGCAGCAAAAGAAGCTAATAATGCAATCAGTAATCTTCCCAGAAACAGGTGTGGCTTTGAGTACAGGTAAAGCTAGGTCTGATATCACAGTAATTGTTTTCATGTGAGTGCTGCAAGCAGTTCAGTGTCGGTGTCTCTTCCAGGATGATGCAGACCTTGCCACACGTGCCATCCCAGAGCTGATCAAGCTTCTCAACGACGAGGACCAGGTGGTTGTGTACCAGGCAGCCATGATGGTGCATCAGCTGTCCAAAAAGGAGGCCAGTCGTCATGCTATCATGAATTCCCCGCAGATGATTGCAGCTTTGATCCGAGCCATGGCAAACACAGAGGACATTGAGACCACCCGTTGTGCTGCTGGTACTTTGCACAACCTCTCCCATCACAGGCAAGGTCTGCTGGCCATCTTCAAGTCTGGTGGCATTCCAGCTCTGGTCAAGCTTCTCAGGTTAGTGCTGGCATGAGAATTTCAATCATGACAAATTAATTGCTACAAGTTAAGTAAGTAAATTGGTGTTTTACACCCAATCAACCGGTGTGGTTATATCAGGGTGACTGCAAATTAAAAACAGCTAATTATAGAGGTTGCCTTTTATTTTAGCTCTTTGAGATGGGAGATCACCCTGTTCATCCCCCAAACATAACATTTAGCCAAAAGTCATAACCAACATTTGATAGAATACACTTTGAGACGAGGGACATCACCAGGATGCGCACTTGTGTGTAGTGTGTGCAGACACTGGGATACACATCTGACAGTGCTGTGGCATATTGCTTGTTTGCATTATAGTAGGCTTCACTTTTTGCTCCCTTTTTTCAGCCTGTGGTGTATGTGGGCTATACACAAATCAGGAGGATGTAAATATACTGTAGAAAGAGATCTGAGCAGCATCATTATCATCAAAACAGATTATATTACAGGCAACTTTTTTATATATTTTTTATAACAAGTAGAGCTTATGTTCTCCTAAGCCATTGTTTGCTGAATATGTTAACAAGTTACATTATTTAACAGTACCTTGAAAAGTGATGATTGAAGCAATTTGGGTAAGAAATAACTGGTCAGTTGTTAGAAATATTCATGCATGATTTTGTTTCTGTGGTCAGTTCCCCAATGGAGTCAGTGCTGTTCTATGCCATCACCACGCTGCACAACCTGCTGCTGCACCAGGAAGGCTCCAAGATGGCTGTGCGACTGGCCGGTGGCCTGCAAAAGATGGTGGCTCTGCTTCAGCGCAACAACAACGTCAAGTTCCTGGCCATCACCACCGACTGTCTGCAGATCCTTGCTTATGGCAACCAGGAGAGCAAGGTGCGTTAGGTGGTGATACTTTAAATTGTCCACCCGCTTTCCCTTTGCTATTGTCTCTGTTCACGATGTGACCCTTGTCTCTGCTAACCAACAGAGGAAGGTGAGTTAGGCAGGAGTTTTCTCTTGCCTGCTCTCTTACATGATTCTCCCTTTTGTAACCAGAAGAGCCATGTTTGTTTGATAGTGTTTTCTTCAGTCCTGTTTCTCTCCCCACTCTTGTTTCTTGTCAGTAAATTTGAAGAGTAATTTAGATATACTTGAGTAACAACAGTAATCTGTTCATGGCTGACAAGAAAGAAATTACAGCCATAGAGAAATTTGAAGTATTTGTCACTAAGAATCGTCAGATACAATAGGACCCCTCATACACACGTCAGAAATAAATGATCGTGAAGAAATGGAAATGTCTTTTAGAAAGGGTGGTCTTTGGGGTAGGGTTCATATGGAGAACTGACGACATGGTGTCATGGTAAGTTATCTTTAAAGCCATTTAGTCTTCTTGTGGGGGGGGGGGTCATACACTGGAGGTGCCACTGTGATGGTGATCTGTTGGACATGGCCGTGACTGTTGTATGTGCTGTGCAGCTCATCATCTTGGCCAGCGGAGGCCCCGGTGAACTGGTGCGGATCATGAAGTCGTACACGTACGAAAAACTCCTGTGGACCACCTCCCGCGTCCTCAAGGTGCTGTCCGTGTGCGCCAGCAACAAACCCGCGATTGTGGAGGCTGGTGAGTTCTTATGAAGATAGGAGGATGTACAGCTGTTGGTGTAGTGTTGTCACAGGGAGGCTGGTGAGTTCTTACAAAGATAGAAGGATGTACAGCTGTCCATGCAGACAGAACAGCTGGAGTCCTTTCCTTACACTAGAGGTCTTTTTCTGACGTCAGTGGTTGTCAGGCTGAAAACGTCTGAGCCACTGTCTCCAGGGATGGAAAGGCTGAGTGTAATTTGGATTGTACTGTTAATGACTAGTATGTGGTGATGACTGCAGTGTGTGGTGGTGACTAGTGTTGTTGATGACTGCAGTGGTGGTGGGGAGTGTAATGTGTGCTGGTGACTAATGTGGTGGGGAGTGCAGTGTCTTGTGGCAACTAGTGTTGTTGATGACTGCAGTGTGTGGTGGTGAGTGTAATGTGAGATGGTGACTGCAGTGTGTGGTGGTGACTGTAGTGTGTGATGGTGACTGGTGTGTTGGGTTACTGTAGTGTGTGATGGTGAGTGCAGTATGTAGTGGTGACAACAGTGTGTGGCGATGACTGGTGTGTGGTGGTGACTGCAGTATGTGATGGTGAATATGGTGTGTGGTGATGACTGCAGTGTGTGGTGATGACTGCAGTGTGTGATGCTCTGGTGGTGACTAGCATGTGTTGATCACTATTGTGCTGTTTCAGGTGGCATGCAGGCCCTGTCTATGCACCTGGGGCACCAGAGTCAGCGCCTGGTTCAGAACTGCCTGTGGTCACTGCGGAACTTGTCTGATGCTGCAACAAAGATGGTGAGCAACTTTTCAGTTCTTCATTGGGTTATTGAAACATTTTAACTAAATTTAACTTAATTTTTGTTACGTATGTTTCTCTCTCTCTCTCTCTCTCTCTCTCTCTCTCTCTCTCTCTCTCTCTCTCTCTCTCTCTCCCCTCCCCTGCTCTCTCAGTCTGTGTTCCCGCACCCCAGCTCCCTTTCCCTGTTACACCAGTTTTGTTGAAACTTTTGTAGCAACACTGATGATTTAACCCTTTCATTCCCAGCACTTCTCACCAATATGACAAAGTTTTTAGGACTACAGCACTTACCTTGAAATAGTCACACAGAAGCACACAAATATGATTGTCACATACTTGTTCTTCAACAGCCGTCTGCGCTTGTCCTCATCCACTGCCACAACCACTACCCCCCCCCCCCCCCCCCCCCCTCAACATTTCTTCTGGATAGTCACAACCATTGACCTTGGCTGCATTCCCCACTCCTCTCCAAATCTTTTTTGTATGTCACTTTCAGCTCCATTGCCTGAAATATCCATAATAAAATTGATCACTTCATCTGTAGTAAAGCATGGAGGTCTCATACATGTTGAAAAAATTCATGACAAGTTTATCAACTTTTAGAACAACCCAAAACGGCATCATTTGCAGCTACATTACTGATCATGTGATAGGTTTCCCAGAATGTTGCGCAAATTGAGTTTTGAATCCATGTTAGAAAGCATGGTCGGGAGTGAAGGGCTTAACCCTCCAGAAGCCAGTTGCTGTAGCTGGCTGCTTTACAATCAGGACTGGTTATCTGTCATGTGGTTGGCTGTGTCATTGTTTGAAAAGCTTGAAGCTTTGGCCTGTGTACAGGAAACCATTGCTTGTGTTGTTGCAGGACCAGATGGAGGGCCTGCTCCACATGCTGGTGCAGCTGCTGGCCTCCAATGACATCAACGTGGTGACGTGCGCTGCGGGCATCCTGTCCAACCTGACGTGTAACAACCAGCGCAACAAGGTGATGGTGTGCCAGGTGGGCGGCATTGAGGCCCTGGTACGCACCGTCATGCAGGCCGGCGACCGCGAGGACATCACTGAACCTGCTGTGAGTTTGTGTTTTGTGTGTGGGTGTTTTTATTTGTTTCTTTGTTGGATGACATGGTTTTTGGCATACATATTTTTGGTCCCCTGCCCACACCCTGTTTTGTTGTTATTTATTTTGTGCGAGTCTGAAAGTCTTTTCACAGATGGTGTTATTCTGGCATGTACTTGGAACTAGGACATTATCAGTATGTAGCTGGCTGCGACAAAAGCCTTTGTGCTAATAGTTCAAGAAAAAGTTTAGACATTTTTGCATGATCATAAACTCCACTGGGTTTTACACTTTTGAACCAATTTTCAAGGGTCATAGTGGTGTCAAGATTTGTGTTTGGCAAGTGCTGAAAGTTCATTACGTTCCCCAGTGCCAGTTTCTGTCCTGTGTGTACTTAGCAGTGGCATTGTTCAGAAGTAACCCATGGCTCCCTTGCTGCTGCAGGTATGTGCCCTGCGCCATTTGACATCGCGTCACCCCGAGGCGGAGATGGCCCAGAATGCTGTGCGCCTGCACTATGGCCTGCCTGTCTTGGTTAAGCTGCTGCACCCACCCAGTCGCTGGCCGCTCATCAAGGCCGTCGTTGGTCTGGTGCGTAACCTGGCTCTCTGCCCTGCCAACCATGCCCCTCTGAGGGAACATGGTGCTCTGCCCCGCATCGTGCAGCTCCTGATCCGTGCACACCAAGACACACAAAGGGTGAGTGGCTGCTGCTCTGACTTTCTCTACAAGGGATCAGTGCACAGAATCTGCAAGGTCTTGTTTCCTAAGAGTGATTTAGAGGAATCATTTAATGTAGTTCTAAGTTCTGGACAGTGAAGAAGACAAGTCTCAGTAACTTTGATTTACAACGTGAGAAATTAAGTTTTGCAACTTCATGGGTTTCCCCATGTATATTTATCTACCTGATGTTGATTAGCATTGCTGCTTGTGTGTTTGTGCTACTTTAATCACAGATTGTACTGACCCACCTATTTGTACCCGAGCAGTATGTGCACATTTATTATCACCACTGCAGTTTGCCCTCCTGTGACCTGCATGGTTGACTGATCAATAAAAACAGTTATTTCTGATAGCAGCATGTATGTACCTGTTCTTCTTAACCCCCAGGTGTTTTGATGTAGAGTGTTGTACCATTGCAGCGTGCTTCTATCAGTTCCAATGGCCCTCCAATGACAGGCTATGTGGATGGTGTTCGCATGGAGGAAATTGTGGAGGGAACTGTGGGGGCGCTGCACATTTTGGCCCGTGAGGCACACAACCGTGCTGTCATCCGCGGCCTCAACTGCATTCCACTCTTTGTGCAGGTATGTGACTGTGGTGTGATTTCTTTTGTATGGACATGTATGGATACCAGAGTGGACATGCCACTAGCTTTCATCCGTCAGCATGATTCACATAGGTCAGATTTTTCAGTGTCATTTGTTTATCAGTTGATCACAAACCTGTAAGTGAGTTTTTGCTGCGATATGCATAATATTGACTGGATCACCAGTAAAACAAATTATTAAGTCATTTGGGAAGAAGTTCTATGGAACTGACAGACACTTATGCAGCAAGTGTACTCACCCATTGAAAGGGTCAGTGCGTTGTGTGGCAGCAGTTTTAATACCACTGTGTGACAGCAGGTGTAGGATTAGTGTTGTGTGGAAGTGGGATGTGATGTTAGTGTCTTGTTGCATCCACTGGTCCTGCTCATTGAGAACATGCAGTGTGTGGCAGTAGGTGTCATATCAATCTTGCAGCAGCTGTTCTGGCCCACTGAGTAGGTGTGATATCAGTCTTGCAGCAACTGTGTGGCAATAGGTTGATAAGTTGCAGCAGCTGATTTTGCCCATTGAGAACAACCAGCGTGCAGCAGTAGGTGTGATCCCAGTGTTTTGTGGCAGCAGGTGTTGTGATATCAGTGTATTTTTGCAGCTGCTGTACTCGCCCATTGAAAACATCCAGCGTGTGGCAGCAGGTGTGCTGTGTGAGCTGGCAGCAGACAAGGAAGGTGCTGAGATGATTGAACAAGAGGGCGCCACAGCTCCTCTCACTGAGCTGCTGCACTCCCGCAATGAAGGCGTTGGTAAGGATGCACTGAAGATACTGTTTTCTTTTGATTGCCCCTTTATACAAGGAAAGTTCTACAGTAATGTAGGGTTTGCTCCTTTTCACAAAGAAAGTTCCACAGTAATGTAGGATTTGCTGCTTTATACAAGGAAAGTTCCACAGTAATGTAGGATTTGCATAGTTTTTTTAGAGTTGAAGAAGAAACTTGAGAAAGGAAACAAGCATCGACACCAGTCTTAGTCTGTCAACTTTGACATTCTCTTTCACACGTTCACATTATGTACATTTTGTTTTCCAGCAACGTATGCAGCAGCAGTTCTGTTTCGCATGTCCGAAGACAAACCACATGATTACAAGAAACGACTTTCTATGGAACTGACTAGCTCCCTGTACCGTGGTGACAACATGAATTGGTCTGAGGTGAGAATAGCTGCATATGACTTTGCGAATGTTGAAAACCACCTTAGGAAATGACCACATGTACATGTATAAAATGCATATTTAACAAGGTATAATTGAGGTAATCAGTTTTGTTTTCATGCTGTGTCTAAAAGGTTTTTGAAGCAGTACTTCAGTTTGCTGTGGCTCTTGACACCAGCCTTTCTGGCAGTAGTACAGATCACAATGGTTTTGTTACATTTGTTTTGATGGTGGCATTTTGGACTGGAAGAGCAAAATGTGTGTTTTTTAAGGTTCTTTCCTGTCAGCATCAACTTTATGCACCTTAGTGCTTTGTGCAGGACTTGGCATATGTTCAGTTCTTATGGCACTGCCCCAGCTTGTTTTTGCCTTTGTCCTTTAACATTGGCAGAATTTTTACAGTATTGCTTAGCCTTGTATGTACTTAAATGTTGGTAGAATTTCTGCAGTGTTGCCCAGCCTATGTCCTTTAATACTGGCAGAAGTATTTGCCAGGGCAACATTCTCTGCTGCTATGTATGCTTCACTGTGCATAGGCCTAACCTAATCCTTGACTGTTGGTGTGCTTGTCAGCCTCCTGGCTTTGAGGATGTAGGCCTGATGCCGGCGGAAGAGTCACGTGACCAGATGTACACCCAGCAGCCCCCGCCCCACCATGGCAGTCACGGCAGCATGTACAGCGGGTCCCACCCAGACATGCAGGGACGGCCTCCTGCTGGTATGTCGTCAGCACTGCTCACCAGACTTTGCAGCACTACTCCCTAGTCTTTCTCACCACTACACACTAGTCTTCTTAACACTACACGCAAGTCTTCTCAGCAGTACACAATGATGTTGCTATTTGTGACTAGCAGTCGGATGACAGTGTCCGAAATGTTGGCCTGCTAGTCTTAGCCTTCACATCAGCAGTCCATCAGACTTCGTAGTCTTGGCAGTATGATGTTGCCACTGGTGACTAGCGGTATTTTTTGTAGTCTTGGTAGTTATGATATTGCCACTGGTGACTAGCAGTATTTTTGTAGTCTTGGCAGTATGATGTTGCCACTGGTGACTAGCGGTATTTTTTGTAGTCTTGGTAGTTATGATATTGCCACTGGTGACTAGCGGTATTTTTGTAGTCTTGGCAATATGATGTTGCCACTGGTGACTAGCAGTATTTTTGTAGTCTTGGTAGTATGATGTTGCCACTGGTGACTAGTAGTATTTTTGTAGTCTTGACAGTATGATGTTGCCACTAGTGACTAGCAGTATTTTTGTAGTCTTGGAAATATGACGTTGCCACTGGTGACTAGCAGTATTTTTGTAGTCTTGGCAGTATGATGTTGCCGCTGGTGACTAGCAGTATATTTGTATTCTTAGCAGCATGATGTTGCCGCTGGTGACTAGTGGTATTATGTTAGCAGGCTGAATGATGGCCCTCCTGGTAAGCAAATAATGAACAGGGTGTTCTCACCCTTTGGAGCAGTTATTCTCTAAGAGCATTAATGGAAGAGTTGTGATTTAATTTTCTGTCATTTTTGGCCCAAATTTATTGGCTGGTGGAGGATCTGAAGGAACACTGTTTTTGCTGTCATGGGGGGAGGGGGAAGGAAATGGAAGCACTGTGTTTTGTCCATGGTGTAAGAATATCAAGTATTGCCAAGCCAAGGCGATTTTTTTTCTATGGTCAGAGGGTAAAGAATAATTACAAACACATTTCTTTTGAAACAGGCTTTGACCAAGTGCCTGTGAATTCCATGCAAGGTCTTGATCTTGGCGGCCCAGGTGCAGGTGGAGGCTACGGAAGTCACATGGACAACCTGCCTGACCTTGGCCCCGCGTCTGGTGACCTCAACTTTGACAGTATCGACCCCAACATGGGCCCGCCTCCTGGAGACAATGGTCCGTCCATGTGGTTTGACACAGATCTGTAAGAGCTGCCCCCTGGAGGGCTGGTTTTGCTTGGCTGAAAGTGCTGGCTTGCAGGGGGAAATCAAACTGTCCTGACGTGACGTTGGCTCCAAAAGAATGAAGATAGGAAGGTACTGATGAGTCAAAAGAAAGCAGAAAGTTGTGGAATGAAGTTTTAGCAAAGATCTCGTATTTAACACATTGTGTCTCAGGCAAGGTGGTGCGAGTTCTACACCTTGCCTGGAATTGGCAGGTAGCTTTTAGGGGAAATTGCCCTGAATTTTGGCCTGGCAGTTCAAGTTGGCAGAGTTCAGTTGTAATAGATTAGACCAACAGCATAACAGTTGGACACCTTGCCTGGAATTGGCAGGTAACTTTTAGGGGAAATTGCCCAGAATTTTGGCCTGGCAGTTCAAGTTGGCAGAGGTCAGTTGTAATAGATTAGACCAACAGCATAACAGTTGTAATGCCAACCTATTTTCAAGAACTCCTCTTTTGGGTGCAGGTTGGTGAGGTTTAACTTTGCTGGTCTCAGATGTTAGGAATCTCAGAGTAGCTTGCTTCGCTGGCAAGGACCAATCTTCAGGCGACTGACACATCACTGCATTTCATAGACAGTTGCTTCACCAGAAGCCAGCAAGCTGCTGCTGCAGTGTGAGAAGTGAGGATGGGAATGGCAGTTTGCGGTGACTAAATGAATCAAAGGTGATGAAAGTGGGGCTTTGTTCAAACTGTTTGAACAAAAACAGCATTTGTGACCCAGTCTAAAACTTTGTGGCTGATATCATTGCAGTGCATTTTAATAGAACATCATAAACTTAAAAAGTACATCTTTGCAAAAAAAAGTTACGCTTTTTGTTAATTATTATTTATGAGAACATAACCAGAATACAGCTGGAGATGACATAACCAGAATACAGCTGAGAACCCTGGGTGGATGTTCATGGAGCTATGGTTGCATGCTAAAAACAGTGGGTGAAAGTGTTTTTTTTAGTACAAGACTTTATTTCCAGTGGGAAATGTCATGGCTTATGAACTGAAAACACTTGTGTGTAAAACACCTTTTTAATTTGTCATTTTGATAAAACCTTTGATCTGGTTTACACATCAGCCACAAAGCCTGGGTCTTGTCCATCATCAGAGCACAAAACACCAGTCGCACATTAACTTGCCTTTGTATTCAAAACCTATCATTATTTATCATTGGATGACTTTAACATTGATGATTACATGTATGTTCTCACCCATGGACTGAATGCAGTTGGCAGGATCTGATGTGTATACAAACCTGTTTAGATGACCATTTTTTCCCTCCCCAATTTTATGGCTTGTACATGTGTAGCTGCGTGGCCATCGTCAGATTTTAAAACCTTTGCCCTCCATGAACAATGTAGAAAGCCTTTACAATTAGAAACCAGGACTGTGTTTTACAATGTATACAAAAGCAGCACTCAGCTGAAGTTTGATGGAGGTTGTGATGGCAGACTTGTAGTTATAAATTTTATCACTTGCAGAATATGGATGTCAACAGAAAATGGGGAACACATTAAAACTGATGATTAAGCTTTGCTTTTGTCCAAACCACAAGAAGTGTATTTTGTCATCTTCAGGTTGGTCTTGTGTGAACATTTCTTTCATTTGTTTTCTTTATAAATCACTGCCAGTAATCATGTATGATTTTACCAACATTACCAGAAGGGGTGATCAGTGTACTGCAACTTGAAATGACAGTAATAGACCTTTCATTTTTTTACAATACTGCTTCCAATCCAAAATACAGGAGCAAAGTTGTTTTTGTTTTTTGAAGTGCTTTTGTGTTTCATACTAATAAGGTACACTGGTGACTGGGATTTTTCTGTTGTGACCTAAAGATACCACATGACGTGGATGATCAGATCTATCTTGTTGGGCCCTTTGTTTCTGTGTAATATTTTGTCTTGTGTAGACTAGCATACTATGTCATCAACCTTAAAAAATATGCAACACTAAACTGACAGCAGCATCAGATTTACAGTAAACTCTGCACAGCCAGGAAACTGCATCCATGTTGGTGTGCAGAGCAGTAATTGTGCCCATGGAGAGCTGCCTTTTGGCATCTGCCCTTGCCTTGAGCATGCTGCAGGACCAGCTGTACAGACGGTTTTGCTGTATTCCTGATGCAGTGCAGGATTTAAAATGAACACTGGTTTCTCAGCCTGTCAGGCTTGTCCATTTGTGTTGCCAAAGTTGTGGGTGAATGCTGCATTGACAGTGGTGGTGATGGTGGTGGTGGCCTTGCTAGTCCTTCCTTACAGGCGAGAACAGTAACTATTCAGCTGGTAAGACCATGTGTTCATTTTAAACCCAGTCTTCTGTCCACACCAAATATAAATGAACACAAATGTCACCCTGGGGGTCATGCTGTACATACCATACCCTAATGTGTCTCTCATCAGTAGTATTTAGCCAACTATGAACATCTATGTGCGTAGATACGTCAGCTGCATAACCGTCTTTTCTGTTTTGTTTTTCTGCATCATTTGCAGTGCCAGGGTGGCTCCTGTTTTGTAGACTGCATGCAAAGACTGAGTAAAGTCCAATTTATAACTCTGTTTTGTTGTCTGTGTGAATGAGAGGCAGAATGGTCTTGTGTGTTCAGTTCTACGCAAAAGAGATGGTAAATATCTGGACAGTCTACTGTGTTCAAAGTCCACAAAGGAGATGGTGTGTTCAAATACACACAGGTGGCAAAGTCTGGTTAGTTCAGTGTGTTCAAAGTACAAACAAGTAGGAGACAGTGAAGACCCAATTAGGAAGTACACATCAAGGAGATGGAGACTTTGTTGCTTGAAGTGCAGGATGCAGTGGCCCCAGCTAGGCAGTACACAATGGTGCTGGGTACCTAATGGGTTTTGCAAATTCCCAATCTATGCAAAGAGGTGTGATCATGTTTATGTGGGTGCCTTACTGGTACCCAAAACTTTTGGAGGGTGCTGACGGCGTCAGTGGACAGATGAGTGGAGCTACGTTGTGCCCATTCAGTGGCTTGACCAGTTCTGGCAGAGCATGGATGAAGGGTGCTGGAAAGTAAGGCTTGGAGTGGAAGACCTGATTGATTTGGTGTGTTCATAGTCCATGCATGTCACACCATTATCAAATACAGCAACAAAAATTGGCAATTGATGTTCTGAATGTGGTTTAGTGGGATGGAAGTTTGCATGAAAATGTGACAGACTTAACCTGCTTGTCTATAAAGGAGATGGTGAATACCACATTGATCTTGCAGGTTCAGTTGCACAAAGACAAAGCCAGACATGAAAACAATTTTATTTTGACGACTGAGTAGGTTACAGCTCCAGATTAGTCACAATAACACCCTGGAGCAAAATACATCCATCCTTCTGACATTTGTTCTACCCGTGTAGCACTGGCAATTCCATCAAATTCTAAAACGAACCGATCTTTATGACATGCTGATCAGAACAGTTCACATGCATCCCACTTACGTCTTAAAAATTTCAGATACAGAACTGAGCCGCATCATTACTATTGTAGTAATAAAGGGAGTTAGCACTTTATTAACATCGTACACACGGACACAATGATCAGAATCGCCTGCAGTAACAACTGACCAGTAAGCAGAAATAAAAGTAGATCAGTCACAAGACTCGCATCCTCAAAAAAAGGAAGCTCCTCAATGGCGTTTAGTTTTTTTTACACCTCCATTTCAGGTGCATTCCCTGACAGGTGACACTTAAAATCCAGTCGTCTGTGAAGGTACAACATCTGGGTTTATGCAGGTTAGACTAGTCTACCACAAAGGTCTAACATTCTGCTTACACAGACCAACCACAAAGGTCTAACATTTTGTTTAGGTAAGACTAGTCAACCATGATGGTCTAACATTTTGGTTACACAGTAGGTAAGACAACCACAAAGGTCTAACATTCTGCTTCACAGCAGATATGACTACAAAGGTCCAACATTTTATTCCATTCAAACATGGTCTAACATTTTGTTTACCCAGTTGGTAAGACTGGCCAACCACCACCATTTTGTTTACACATTAGGTAAGACAGTCGATCATGATGGTCTTAACATTTTGTTTACACAGTAGGTCCAATGATGTGCAACTAAAAAGTGAGACACCTTGCGTATATCAAGGATTAAAAACGTATCCACGTTCATGCAAGACCTAACGCCTGGGTTACGCAAGCAGAAACGAGGTCTTGAACAGACACAGAAATGTCCAGCCTGTTGTAACTGAGAACACATGGAAAGAAATGAATCGGGTAACACCTAACAGCTCTGCAACTACAAGTCTAAAACTCTTAAACAAGTTCAGCTTCTATACTGTCGCAACATCGTGGCTTCAAGCACTCATCTTTACCAGCACATGGAGTCCACATCACAACACACACACAGGCAGCGGACCACGCTTCCAGTCAACCTGAACACGAGAGCACCTGAAGGGAGGAAAGTCTGACGCAGCAACAGTACCAGACCCCTGGCAGCTGTCACCTGCGAGGGCGGGGTGGCGGTGGACCACCTCGACCAGACTGGGGGGCCCCTCGGTTCTGTTGACCTGCTGATGGCAGAGGTCGTGGCATCCGCTGCTGGTATGGACCACCGTTGCCTGGACCTGTGTGCAACAATACATTTTTTGGACCAAGTTGTCAAAATAAATATGAATCCAAAGATCAATGGTCAGATTACTCAAATCAGCTGATCCTACCCAATGGTGGCCATCATGCAAATGCAATCACTTTTCACTCCATGGTTCCATTTTTCAACTGGCTAAATTAATTTATCTATACCGTCAAAATTCAAAACTTGTGTTCATTCAAACAAACAGTCCAGCACAGTAAAGGTAAACAGCAGGGTGGTATTTTGCACACAAGGCAGCAATAGGTGTCAATGTTTTCTGTCCTACAGCATTTATTTTTAGGCTCAGTCCACACAAGACACATAAAAAACGATGACAGCCATTTTACCTAAAATTTGCCCTTGGTGCTGCATGCGGTGTGGGTGTCCGTTACCATCACCATCATTGCCATCCTTGCGCTGCAGCTGTCCCTGTGCTTGCACCCCATCCTGAAGTCCCAATAAAATAATAATAATAATAATGTACATTTATCATGCGCTCATCAACGCCCTGAGTGCTCACATGATACATATTGACTTAAATATGATATTCTGTACACATGTAGAGCATAGTCCTACCAAAAGAATTATTATAAAGTATAAAAAATAATTTAAAAAAACGCACTACAAACACACTGACTGTAGCAGAAACTGGGTACTGATATTAGTTAGGATGGAAATACTGTGAGAAGAGGAAGGTTTTCAGTTTGGCTTTAAAAGATGACAGGGTTGAGCAGTGTCTAAGGTCTTGTGACAGTGAATTCCAAATGTGGGGTCCAAAGCAAGAGAAGGTGTGAAAGCCATGAGTCTTGCATTTAAATTGTTGGATTTTCAGCATGCGGGTGTCAGAAGAAGAGCGTAGTGTATGAGACGGAGTGTAGACATGCAGCAGTTCAGAGAGGTAAGCAGGACCAGAACCATTTATAGCACTGAAACACACACAAGTGACTTAATACATTCTGAAATGGGAAGCCAGTGCAGTTTTTCCAGGAGAGGTGCTGAGTGGTGGTGACGGGGTGCCAAGAGAACAAGTCTTGCAGCAATCATGTAACAATCAGTGCTGGAAACGGTCATTCCTTTCATCATTAGCTGTAGATTTCCCCAGTTTTCTAGATGCCCAGTTCACTGTGAGTGTGTGAATATATATTATATATGCTTGGTCAACATCATCAGAAACAGCTTCAGTGGTTCCACTCTTGTAGAGGAGTTGGCAAAGCAGGTATTTTGCTAGGACAACATAAACAGAAACAGCTTCAGTGGTTCCACTCTTGTAGAGGAGTTGGCAAAGCAGGTATTTTGCTAGGACAACATAAACAGAACTGACACAGTAAATCATCCGTTGAACAATTGATCAACAGAACAGCATTTTAAAATACAGCACAGGGACTGATTTTGTGACCAGCCACACTCCCTGGGGATGACCCAGATGTTTCACCAGGAGCAACCAGATGCACTCCCTGGGGATGACCCAGATGTTTCACCAGGAGCAACCAGATGCATTCCCTGGGGATGACCCAGATGACTCATCAGGAGCAACCAGTCGCACTCCATGGGGATGACCCAGATGTTTCATCAGGAGCACTGAGGTTTACACAAAAGTCAACCCCTTTTTCCTGCCAAGCAAGCCCTTAAATTTAAAGCTGGTACTTAACCACAATTCACTTCACAAACTGATAACAGTGATGCTGCCCCCATGGTTGCTGCAGCCCAGCATCCCCAACTGAAGTCAGGTACTTGTTTACAGGTGAATGAACTTAACCAGCATAAGCTGACACGGATTCCTGCCTAACAACCTACCAGCATCACCTGCAAACACTTTAACTTTGGTACAGGGACAAACTCCACAGCCAGTCTTCACCAGGCCCATGCACCAACAATTACACCCTGCCACCTCAGAATAACAAGATACGTGTGTACCAAATGTACACCCATCACGTACAATTTTAATCTGGATGCTAAAAACAAAAACCCATGCTATAAGTTTGACAGAATCACAAACCTTGCCAGAGTTGCCATATAATTCAGCATTAGGTTCACTAAAATTGGGCTGTTCGTTGAACTGCATGACAAACCTGAAACAGAAAAGATTCACTTGTAATGCCATAAGTTACACCCAGCCATTATAACATAATCATAGCCATGCAGAAAGATGTATTATAACAAAAGGGGAAAATCAAGAGTGGAAAGTATGTCATGGAGCCCAACTTCTAAACCCTCCCCCATATCTGATGGTAGTTTGTGTTGCAATCTTCCGTTCCTCAGGCTCAGTGGGCATCCTTAGGAAGAGGCAAAGAGAATAAAGCCGTGTTCTGCAGGCATGCCCATGTTAAAGAACCCACTCAGCAGAAAAACACCCTGGCTGAATAATGTAGGCTGTAAAGTGCCAAGTTCTGTGTTTTAGCTATATGTGCCAAGTTCTGTGTTTTAGCTATATGTGCCAAGTTCTGTGTTTTAGCTATATGTGCCAAGTTCTGTGTTTTAGCCATATGTGCCAAGTTCTGTGTTTTAATAAAGATGCTAAAAACAAGAACCCATGCTATAAGTTTGACAGAACCACAAACCTTGCCAGAGTTGCCATATAATTCAGCATTAGGTTCACTAAAATTGGGCTGTTCATTGAACTGCATGACAAAAAGTTGTGTGTTTTAGCCAATGACAATGTGCACAGTTGTGTGTTTTAGCCAATGACAATGTGCACAGTTGTGTGTTTTAGCCAATGACAATGTGCACAGTTGTGTTTTAGCCATATGTGCCAAGCTGTGTGTTTTACTTTTAGCCATAATTATGTGCAAAGTTCTGTGTTTTAGCCATAATTGTCTGCTTGGCTTTAGCTGGCTTTCTTCAGGAAAGGCAGTCAAAGTTTCCCATGGAGAATAATTCCACACTGGAATAAAAAAAAGTATACAAGAACAACAGAAATAAAACTGTTACCTTCAAGCATATTTCAGGCAAAAAACAAAACACAAGCCACTGTGTTAGCTGGCATACAGGCATTAATAAATGTGTTTGTGGGTGTGTGAGTGTGGTGTATATGGCATAAATAATTGTAACTGTATACATGTGTAAGTGTGCGTGCAGGCAATTCTATGTTGTACCATTAGGACCATATCTTAAATAATGGTAACACATGTATTGCTCATGCAGTTGCACAATCAAACTCAAGTTTAAAACCAGGACTTTTAGTGCACTCACTCGCCAATTTTCCAGATCTCTCCAATCTTCCCAGTGTATAAGGTCAGAGCACACTTCCAAACAGATGCATACCTGCAGCGAAAGTGACATTTACAAATATTATTATTAATAATCTAATCTGTATGCATACATACAAATAATATCGCTGGGAGTGGGACTGTCCTCTCAGTGACACAAATTTATATTACATAATGTGCATGTCCAAGATGCTGGGAACCACTTCAGAGAAAATCTTGTTATCAGAAAATAAATTTTAAAAATCCTGACAATCTAGTGTTACTTGCAAAGTTTTGACATCTGTTGAAATAAATATAGTACAACTTGTGGAAGAATTCCACTGGTTACTTTAAAAGGGCAATGTTAGCGTTAACCAGTGATTTCCAGTATTTCACCGGTAAACATCAGCGTAAAGAGAGTGTGTGGCATATGTATGTTACACCAGTAAACATCAGCATAAAGAGAGTGTGTAGCATGTGTATGTTATACCGGTAAACATCAGCATAAAGAGAGTATGTGGCATGTGTATGTTATACCAGTAAACATCAGCATAAAGAGAGTGTGTGGCATGTGTATGTTATACCGGTAAACATCAGCATAAAGAGAGTATGTGGCATGTGTATGTTATACCAGTAAACATCAGCATAAAGAGAGTGTGTGGCATGTGTATGTTATACCGGTAAACATCAGCATAAAGAGAGTGTGTGGCATGTGTATGTTATACCAGTAAACATCAGCATAAAGAGAGTGTGTGGCATGTGTATGTTATACCGGTAAACATCAGCATAAAGAGAGTATGTGGCATGTGTATGTTATACTAGTAAATATCAGCATAAAGAGAGTGTGTGGCATGTGTATATTATACCAGTAAACATCAGCATAAAGAGAGTGTGTGGCATGCGTATGTTCTACTTCTAGACAGGGAAGGGAGCAAGGTGGTTGCTAGCAGAGCTCTACCAGTTGTATGAAGGGCCGTGTATCTGACCAGTTTTAGTGACCAGTTTCCATGAACCACTTTTGCCACCTTATGGATGTCACACTGGTTTGAAAAATGTCCAGCGCAGTCACTGTACTGATCACTCGGCCTCTCAGTCCCATGTCGTAAGTTACATTGTTTCCACTTTGCATCATTTACTTATTATTACATTAATAACAACAATTAATGAGATCAAGATGTGTTTTTGTTTGCTGCCACCAAGGACTGCTTAAATACATGTGTGAGGAGAACTTGGAAAATAATGCAAAGTGACTTATATGGTGGCAGAATGTCACACTCACAGTGAAAACAGTAACTTCATGTAGTTTCACAATATCTTTTTGTGGTTTTAAGTTTTAGGAGATTCTACACCATGCCTACATGGTTAGGAACTTGCTTGCAGGTTTGGACTTTGTGAAATTGACTGCACTGAGTTAGTTATAAACTACACATGGAATCATAACAGAGTGACTGCCGCATACTTTGCAAAATCAGAATTATTTATGTGATTTTCACTAGGATTTATTGCTGAATCTAACAATGACCCCTAACAGAATTTGCTATTTCTGTGTTGTTTGTGCAAAATCAGAATTACTGATGTGATTTTCACTGATTTATCGCTGAATCTAACAATGACCCCTAACAGAATTTGCTATTTCTGTGTTGTTTGTGCAAAATCAGAATTACTGATGTGATTTTCACTATGATTTATTGCTGAATCTAAAAATGACCCCTAACAAAATTTG
This sequence comes from Alviniconcha strummeri, assembly GCA_963584105.1. Classification (NCBI taxonomy): domain Eukaryota; kingdom Metazoa; phylum Mollusca; class Gastropoda; family Provannidae; genus Alviniconcha; species Alviniconcha strummeri. Next base: position 45,893,603 of record OY757541.1, read on the forward strand.
CTGTTTCTGTGTTGTGGCTGATTGTTTTTTGTTTTTTTATCTACTTTTCCATCTAGTTGTGAAGCTGTCAAGGATTTCACATTTCTGATATGTTTTGAACGGAAACAAAGCAGCCTACAACAATCCTTCTTTAAATCTGTTTAATTTTAGTTTAAAATCTCAAGTAAACATAATTATGCCATATAATATATATATGCAGATTATATATTTATACTTAAAATTAGAACTGTGTTGCACTTCAACAAAAGAATATATATATAATTCACCATCACCACCCCCAACTAAACAGCTCAAGAAAATTAATGAAAAATACAAAAGATAATTTATATCTAATTATAAATATTATTATATATTATAAGTATAATCATCAACTTTACCCTTTTTGAAACCTGCAGATATCCCCAGTTTGGAGAGCATCACCCACTTGGTCCCAGACTGAAACATTCATGCACCCAGTCCTGTCAGCAACTTTCACTGTGCGAACATCATGGCCATCCTTTGTCCGGTTTGGTTTTCCTGTATGTGTACAGATTAGCAATAACATTAACAGGTCAATGACATGCTAAAACTGTTGGTACACCAACACACACTAATAGTGATGCTCTTCTGCTTCTACTCTAAATTGAGACAGAAATACAAAATAAAAATCTGACCCTCTCCACACCCCCCTCCCCCCTGCTTGAAACTAATAAAAGTGTCCACCTATTGACCCAACATGGAGTAACAAACTAACAAGCAACAACTTTGCTGTTTTTACATTGATGAACAATATAAGGTTGTTACCAAGGGTGAAATTAGTCTATGTTCAGGCCACTTAAAAGGAACACAACAAAAGCCTTTTTTTTTCTTTTCTTTTTTTAACTGTTGCATCTAAATCTGTGGCTATTTAAAAAATATAACATTAACAATTCTTGATGATGATGATGAGTTGATGTTTAATGTCCTCAGATGTCATTTGACATATTAGGGACAAGTTGTGACCAATGCCGAAGTACGGTTCAATAAATCTTTACGTCCACGGAAAACAGAAGGCTCGTTAGGACGGACAGCCCAGGACGTCCACCTCGACTCTCACACAGCTCCTGAACTATGGTGATTTTGGAAAGTGGAGCATAGTCATATAGTAATGAGCTAGTAAACTTGTGTATTCATGGGCTGCATGCTCCCCATTTATCAACACTGTATTTGTAATGATATAGTTTATTGTATATATACGATTACCTTCTTTTTTTCTTTTTCTTTTTTAAATCCCAGTTCAATCTAAGTTGGCTCTACAAGTCTACTACTGATAAGCCAAATGTGGATTAGTAAATCATTGAATGAACAGATATGTATTACAGCGGATGAACGAAAATTATAATATCCATATTATTATTAATGTACATGTAATGCCGTTATGTTTCGGTTTCAAAACAGGCACGTACACACACACACACACATTTGTAAGCTCAACTACTGAAAAGCTTGATCAAATTAAAGCTCAACAAACCTATCTCTAAAACAATAAAGACAATGTTCAGGTTCTTCATGCCAGGCCGAACATCTTTCAGATAAATGTACGTAAGATCCGCCATGGTATGAAATCCAATGTTTCGGAGAGATCTGAGACAGTCTGCAAGTGCAACAAAGAGTAAAAATGTCTCCTGGAGTTTCCTGTGTCGTCGCAGTCTCGTTCCGGTCCAGGTGAAGTTGTGTTTCTTGGATGCAGACGATCGTCTTGCTATTACAGACACCGAACTGAATACTTTTGGCAGTATTACGATATCAGGCGATGCTTAAAGTCAACGAAGTGACACAGGTATGGCTATGAGGATGGTAATTTGACTTGTTATGCGTGTGAACTGCGAGGAGGGGCAGCCGCCATTTTCTTGAAGCCTTTACAATGAGCCATTGAGCTAGCGAGGAACCCATAGATTAAAGGCTTGCTGTCGCTGTAAGCTATCAAATTTGTTTTGAACCTGAGACGCTGTGCAAATAATAATTGTTGCCTATGCGTCCTTTTAGGTCTGGTATTGTCAAGCAAATGAAAAGGCTTAACAAACAAAAAACTACTTTTTTTGGTAAGCACTGTATTTGGGAAGGGCTACATGAATAATACATCATTTAGTGTTACTAGTACCAGTAAAAGTGTAACTATTCTTTTGTTGTTGTTGTTTTCTTTTTTCACTTTGGGGCCCTTTAATTTTTAGTAAATGTCTTCTTCTGGTTTATGTCTTCTTCTTTTCTATCTTTCTTCTGCCCAAGTATTATTAATTATTAATATATAATTTGTTCCCCCTGACAAAGACATGTTTGTTGAAACATTGGAGTGTACTGTTTTACTTGTATCTGTGACCTGTCTTCTTTTATTGTGTATATTTTCCTCGTTCTTTACTGCTTGTTCTCACCAGCAGTCATCTGATTTTTTTCCTTTTTTCTTTCTTCAAACAATCATGTTTTTGTTTATACAGTCATGCAGCACAAACCCTCTTTTACCACCACACTAACAATAATAACTATAAAAAAGGTTTTGTCAGCCTTTCATGAGGAATCCCTTTGCATGGATGTTGGAAGGGAAAGGTTATGAATAGCAGAAGTGGTCTCCAGACTGGGGTGGTCTTTTATCAGGGGTTTCCGGAATCAATAATTATAAATTGTATTATATATATCTGAATATATGTATATATACATATAGTCCTGATTGCTGCTGCTACTGTGTGTAAACAGCAAGATTATAGAAGTGTTGCATAGATCTGGAATAGGTTCAGAGGAGTGTACCGTTTTAGACTGAGTCTAAAAGGGCTAGCTCTTGAAAGGAGCACTGTTGTCAAGCCATTGATCATAGAACTTAGAACACACAATAATCTTACACTATAATGTGAGCAATCATTTACACCAACAAAACCAGAAAAAGTCAAATTTTCACTTTAAGCAGTTGTTGTTTCTTACTACAGTGGTGTGTCAGGCTGCAAGTCAAGGAGTTGCTGTTTCTTACTACAGTGGTGTGTCAGACTGCAAGTCAAGGAGTTGCTGTTTCTTACTACAGTGGTGTGTCAGACTGCAAGTCAAGGAGTTGCTGTTTCTTACTACAGTGGTGTGTCAGACTGCAAGTCAAGGAGTTGCTGTTTCTTTCTACAGTAGTGTGTCAGGCTGCAGGTCAAGCAGTTGCTTTTTTTTTCTTTTTTTGTTTTGTTTTTCCGAGCACATCATTGTGGGGCGTTTATTCAGAAACATTCATCCATCATTACAGTATTCCTCTCACTCACGCATTCAGGTCAAGCAGTTGCTGTTTCTTACTACAGTAGTGTCAGACTGCAGGTCAAGCAGTTGCTGTTTCTTACTACATTGGTGTGTCAGACTGCAGGTCAAGCAGCTGTTGTATCTTAAAGTTAAAGGAGACCCCAAGCAAACAAGCATCATGGGTGTTAGCCACAGGAACAGAATAAATAATGAAAGTATTACGGGGGACATAATGATTTGTTCAGCTTTAACACTTTGTTGTGCCATGTGAGGCACTGTTAAATCAGGATTTTTGTACACAGTAACTCAAGTTAGATTAATTAATAAACTTTACAGTCATTTAAGAGAATAATGTATGAATACCCAACATAACAGAACAGTGTCTTTGGTTGTATTCAAAACAATCCCCCCTCCTCTCCCCAACACACACACACTCATTCACACAAATTACAACAACAACAAAAAGGGGGGGGGGGGGGGGGGGGGGGGAAGGAGAGAAAAAAAGGAGAAAAACAAAATGCATCAATACATGAAAAGTAAATAAACACAATGTAAACTACACAAACAGATCATCTTTCTTTGTTTTATTTTCACATTTTATATCACATTATGCAATGATGAATGTTCAACCACCACAAGACACATTCAGGGTGCACACATTTGTGTCATTTGGATGCTATGTCAAGATGATCAAGCCTCGAAGCAATGCTTGTCACATTCACAGAAGCATTTGGAGTCACAGCTTCTTCACATTTTAAGTCACAATCTTCAGCACCATTTTGTGAGTGACCATCTTCATCCACGTCTCTAAATTTTGGGTGCATATCATGCACAGTTTTTTGTTCTGATTCAGACACGTTGGATAAGTCTGCCTCTTCATCTGCCTTTGCCTCTGTCCTTTCTGACACCGTTTTCTTTTCTGACAAATCCTCTGGCACTTCCTCTGCTGACTCATCTTCATCTGTTTCCTCATCTTCGTCACTGAAGAAAAAAGACAGATTTTAGTCTGCATCTGCACTCCAGTGATGGCCTACAAATGGGATGACAGGCTACCACAAATAAAGAGACAAAGTGGTCAAGTGGATACAAATACAGTACAAAAGAACTTTATTTTCCATAGTTGTCAGTGAAAATGGAAATCCACCTTCTGGTCCATCAGCTTCAGACCAGACCCTGGTGCCACTTTTGCTCAGGATTTAACTTTGACCTCTAGTCTAGTGGGGTAACAGGACTGAGTGTCTAGTCCCTTGGTCAAGGGTACAAATGTGTCAGACTGAAATCATTATGTCTGTGCACATCAAAGGTCTCTTAGCAGCTGAAAATGCAAGATGAACCTGGGAAATTCCCCACCTACACAGGTCAAGCCAACAAAACAAATTCAAGCTGTAAAGGCCAAGTTGACAGAAATGTATCTGCTCCACTGACCACACAGGCTGATATATTCCCCTGCTTCACAAACCAAGTTGACAGAAATTCTCTACCCACACTGACCAACTTGACAGAAATTCCCCTGCTTCACAAGCCAAGTTGACAGAAACTATCCTGCTTCACAGGCCAAGATGACAGAATAAATTCCCCTGTTTCACAAGCCATGATGACTGAAATTCCCATTGTTTCAAAGGCCAAGTTGACAGAAATTCCCCAGCTACAAAAGAACCTTATTTTCCATATTTCTGAGTCCACAATAATTCCCCTGCTTCACATGCCAAGGTGACAGAAATTGCCTCGCTTCACAGGCCAAGCTGACAGAAACTTTAGTAGACAGTGCAACCTGTTGCATCCACTGAGGACCCCCCCCCCCCCCCCCCGCCCCCACAAAAAGCCAACCAACCAGTGCAGATTCTTTCTAGATCAGAATGACATCTCTGAGTGCCCCTGCCCCCTCCATCATACCCCCTGTACCTTTATTATTTTTATTTTTTTTACTATGTCATAGCCTGCAGAGCATAGTGGTCGTAAGAGTGCAGTGCTTGCACACATGGACAAATAGGCATCATATAATATGTAAACAAACAAGTTCCATACACTTTGACTCTGTAAGTTTTGGGCAGAACTACACTGTGGCTACTGGTTTATTTCCCCAGTGGCAAAGCAGCCTTTACACATCAAATTATCAGTACCTTTCATCATCAGACGGTGGAAGGTAGCTGCCTCGTGCAGGACGGTTTGGATTGCACACATCAACACTGGTGTCAATGTCCATCAAATCTACGAAAAACAAAGAGTCACAACACAGGTTTAAGCAGAAACTGGTCAGAGGCAATATGCAAAGAAATAACCATCCACACTCCCTCTCTTTCTCATATATTGGGCGATTCAAGCGGGGTTGTTAACTCCCTTGACTTTTGCCCGGCATCGCTTAAGTCCCTGGGTTGCTTTTACTTCCGGTGTTTACTTTCTTCGCAATGGCAGGCGGTGATAGTAAATTTGCGAATTTTACACAGCCAACTTTAAAGGCATTTTTGGAGGCCCGTAGTCATAATGCATTTGGAAATAAGCAATAACGTGTTGCTCATGCTATAGGATGCCCAAAAATGCATTTTTTCTACGAACTCGCGATCTTCTGGTCAACCAAAAAACGACGCAGACACTTTTTTTCCACCCTCCATCACCTTTCCACAGTAATTTTTGCAACTGCAACAGTATTGGCATTTGTACTGCTTTGTGATTCTAGGTTCAACTTCCACTGTTATACACAGTGTGAAGCAACGCCTACTCCAAAATCGGCCTGGAAGTGCCTGCGACCTCTCGCGACTTCTTGCGTGAAAGATTACAAAGTGCATTCACTCTAGCAAACCAGCTTCACTGAATCGCCCAACAGACAGACACATGCGCACACATGTATACACAGACAAGTCCAACACATTCTCATCATAAGCACACATGATCGTGTGAGCACAATATGCTTATAAAATACATACAACATACACACATCACATCTGTAGATGTATACAAAAGATACAAACATACACACCAATTGTGAACATCACACAAACACATGTAAACAAACACATGCATACACACACACACACACATACTAGCCCACCTTTGTCTTGTCTGTGTTCATGATCATACTGCAGCTGCTTCAGGTGCTCTTCTTGCACTTTCTGCACCTCCTCTGCCGTTGTGCAGGCCAGATACAAGTCCAGGAGATGACCATTTTGCTCCACAAATGAATGACCCCACTTGAACTTGGACAACAGAAATTCACCTTGCTCCCGATAACCTGTTGCACAAATGGAATTGGAAGTAAAATGAGAATGAGAATCAGAAAATTTATCGTCTCAGTACAAGTTTACAAGGAAATACAACCTCAATACTCTGACATTTGTATGCACACCACAAGTAAAACTTAGTAGCAGCATGTATTGTTATTATACTCTTATATAACACAGAGGGTGGTTTTGCAGGCTTTAAAAGTTAAGGTGTGTTTCCATTCTTTCATAATGTGTAAACATGAATTAGAGTCCTGAGTCAAACTTTGTCATTCTTTACTTCACCATGCTGCACGCCCAATTTTTAGAGCTCACCAGTAATCCAAAGAGCAGCAGCAAATGCCTCCACACATGACAGTTTCCAGGGACGACCATAGTTGATGGGGTTGGTGGCCACAAAGTAGGGCAACAGTCGCGGGTGACTGCACTTCATGCGAGAAAACGGTGTATCATCCAGTCGAGCCCATGAACAGTCAATGACAGCAACACCCGCATGCTCCACTATCTCCCTGAAAAGACAGAAAAACATTCAGAAACATCAGAAGGTAAAGACCAACACTGGATTAGTTATTTATAAGTAATAAATCAAAACAAGGAAGTAAAGAGAAACTGTAACAAGTACAGTACACCTCTTTTCATACTTTACAGACCAAACCTGTTTTACTGTGAGGTCACTACAGACACAGAATGATAATAATAAAAAAAAACTTTTGTATATATCTGGACACAGAATGATATATTATTCTATGTCTGTGGAGGTCACTAACATAACGTTAACTACTATATTATCATATTCTATCAAAATTTAAAATTACTTTCCTTCTCATACATATGATAAAACCTTTATTATACAGATGATAAAACAATCTTGAACAAGGTATATATATCCTATATAACACTGATGTGATGATGCACACAGCTTACAAGATTCCAGACCCACACTCAGTTGACAGAACAAGACTGTTTTGTTGTTGATACTTTTAGTTTTAAGTTAATTACCTTCAGTAACAGAACACAGCAATGTCTGACCTGTCCTGTGGTGAAACAGGCTTGGTTCCTACAGGGGACAGGACAATGCCAGAGAAATGCTGATTCAGGCGCATGCATCGCACCAAGCCATGGCGACTCAGCTTGCGTCCTGAGCACTTGCGTGGGTCACAGTGCTCAAGGTCCCACATGGCCAGAGGTATACTCAGCTTCAATGCCACTTCAGCACCTCCACAGGCACCTGCAATCAGCAAACTTAGCTTTGAAGTGGTGAAAGGTGTGAAACTCCAACACTAACACTAGTAATACTAACATAGTGTTACTAACAGGCATGCATTTCAGTCAGACTCAAGATCATGGTATTCCTGAATTGGCTCTGCAGCACTTTTTTTTTTTACCTAGCAGGCTGAAAACAATAATACCACTGCCAGTATAAAATTTGTAAGATGAAGAAGAACCCAGCTTGCATTAAAACTAAAAGTATCAGACTCTGGTGACCGTTTTTTTTTATCTTCAGGAATGCAGACCCCTCTTCTCCCCCCCCCCCCCCCCCCCCCCCCACTGCCCTCCAACGATTAAATTTGATGACTGTGGCCGCTTTAAATAAATTAAAACACAGAAAACAGAAGATCGAGGATCTGGTAGCTTTTTGTTTGAACTTTGACACAGGCCAGCTTGGAATGTGAAAGAGGTGCAGCATGCCAACGAACTGGAAACATAACGTTCAAGGATATCCTCCTTCTTTTTCTCTCCAGTGTTTATCAAGGCCGGAGGGTCCAACACTATGTATCACACAAGATCAAGTTCATTCACTCATTCACCTTGTGAAGAAGGTGCAGCATGCCAACAAATTGGAAACATAATGTTCAAGGTTAGCCTTCTTTTTCTCTCCAATGTTTATCAAGGCCGGAGGGTCCAGCACTATGTATCACACAAGATCAAGTTAATCTACTCATTCGAGTCATTGTCTTACCTTCACTGGTTTGATCTTCGCAGAACTCTTCTTCCCGAGCTTCACTTCGCTGTTTTAACTTCGAATCGTATTTTGTCTGTCTGTCTCGTTTCCAAACAGGTCCCCTGTCTGAAGTACGTCCACCACGTCCACCTCGCTTGTTTTTACCCATGTCTATGGGTAACAAACACCACAAATAATCACACTCCTCGTTCCTGCTGTCGAGCAGCAACCATGCTACCGGAAACACACTTTTTTTGTGGGTGCTGCTAACTAAATTATAGATCGTTAAATCTTTTTGTACCAGTGATTTAAGGTAGTCACGATATCGTTTATATTGACTACCAGGACTACTGCAAGGGGCTGGGGTTGATGGTCGGGGGAAAAACTCGCGAATCGCGCGCAGCCTCGAAAACGACAACCGGAAAACGCCCTAAAACATGGCAGACGACACATGAGTTGTGTTGGCGTTGTTTACATCGTAGTTCTCTTTGACCTGGTTTGCTTTGACAATTTTACCAAAATGTTATTGGTCACTATTTCGATTTTGTTTGCCTTTCTCGGTGCACTAGGTAAGTATAATGGTCAATATGTTCTTACCAAAATGTGTTGAAAGTTAGTCTAGTGAAATATCGTACAGTTTGTTTGTACCATCTCTTTAGACTTAGAGCTGCCTGAAGGAACAAGATCTGACTGCAGTTGTCAGTGTCTTTGTCTTTGTCCACACGCATAGAGCAACCTAACTTCTTCCATGTACATAGCCACATGCTGGTTGCACTTGGCAAAGGGGGGGGGGGGGGGGCAAAGGGATGCTGGGAGGTAGTTGTGGGTGTCTAGGAGTTAAACAGAATGTGATTTCAACAGTCGCCGAAAAGACGTCTTTTGCTTTGTGGAGTGTCATGCAAATAAGGCATTTGACTCATGCTGGAGTATACAGTTTAGTGTGGGGCAAGATTAAATGTGTCCAGGCAAGCAGCTTAACACATTTGTCACCAGCCATTATCAGAACATCTGTTTGTGTCATTATAATCATAGTTGTAGCTCAGATCCTTATAAATACATTTGCCAGTTCCATTAATTGTATGTTCAGGAGTGCCATGGGGATGAGTTTTGGGAATGTCTGTTCTTGAGACATAATGATATAATAGTTAATACAATGTTAACTACTGCCCTTAACACATGCACTGGGGAGTGGGGATAACTCAGTGGTTAGAGCGTCTGACTCATTATTGAAAGCAGGAGAATTTTCTTCTCCAGGGTCAACTTTCTGTCCTGATTCTTATTTCAGTATCTGTTCCACCACCATGTTACCACAGTAGCATGTAAAAAATCCCAGTCATTCCTCCAAAAGTGCAGGAGGCTGGTTACAGCTAAATACACATGCACTCTACGGAGTGGAGAATAGTGCTATATAAAAACAACCTACAACAGACCAAAGTACTACCAGCCACATTGGTGTACATGTATACATGATCATTATGTATTCATGGTAGTGCTGCAGAAAATGTGTCTATTGACGGTGTTGATAACTTAAATGTTCCTTGATTTTGATTATGGATGTCAGCACTTACTTTGTAAAGGTGATCATGTAACTGACAGTTGACTGGTCAAGATTGTAATTATTATTCTCTTCTCAGGATCAGAAAGCTGTAGATTTCATATAATAATAATAATAAAATATATATATATGGGTTCTTCTTCAGTGCTGGTCCTATATAAATTGGTAGTCACTCACTTTGCAACAGTTTTGTTGTAAACCAGTTCCTTTTTTTCACACCAAATAGAGAAAATTCCCTTTGTTATATACCCAAGAAGCAATGAGAGCAATATGGTGGGGAAAAAAAAAAAAAAAGTTTATTTTTTATTAGCAAAAATATACTCCCATGACACGCAAAAATGGCGGCCAAAAACGGGAATGGCGATACCCTACTGCTTGTGTTGGAAGCTACTTCATACCAGATGAAAATATTCAAACATATCTAATTTGTTTGCTAAGTTGCAACATGCAAAAGCACCAGAAAGCTAATTTCAGGCCTGCTGAGTATGTCTGTGTACAATAATGATGGTTGAAAGTGAGCATTACGCACGTTTCATGACCCATCACATCATGAAACACGCGTTCACTTCCAACTTGCACAAGATCAACGATGCGAACCGGGGAAAACACTGTTGCTATAAATAACAAAGCACTGTCGATGCCGAGATCTGAACACCAAAGTTGCCGTATTATTTCCTAAAATGCATTAAAAGTGCAATGAAAATTTTGCGTCACGTGTGAAACATCCATAATGGCAAAAACAAAAATTCGTGAAACAAATCCAACAAAGAAAAATAATTCTTCTAACCACGATTTTCAAACGTACCATGGGCATCTACACACACATTGATGACGTCGTGTCACGTGATATGCATGGAATTTGAGAATGGGCACTTTTACCACTGCGCATCATGCTCTGATGCAGGAGAGACATGCATTGCTGGGCTGTCATCATTGTCTGCTAGCACATGATTTCATCCAATTTGGAAGCTACCAATGACGCAGGTAGGTGAAATTCCAAGCAGTTATAGTTTCTTGATCATTTCAGACTAGTATTTTATACAGTAGCACTCTTTATTTATAAATACAGCGTTCAAAGTGTTTGATACACCCTCTTGCAGGCACATCTCCGTTTTGTCACATGAAACATACGTCTCTTGCCAAATAATTATTTCATGGTTAGGAACCACAATTACCAAAAAGTAAGCATACGTAGGATCAAAAACAAACATGTTTTGTAATGGTTGCAGTCATTTCAAATTATTTCTCAGTCCATGAACATGGAGAGAAGAATTGGTCAAAACATAACGTTCGTTTCTGGTGACATGGAACCGGACAGAAGTTGATTCCGTCACACAAAACGTGCGTTGTATCATCATGTTGCAGAACGTGCGTTGGACAAATCTTCCCTGCTTTGTTTTGATTTCTGTGTGAAACTGAGACTGTGCTATAGTATTAATGATGATGTAACTTTGAGATTCTTTTGATTTAAATTTACCATCTTCTATAGGACTAGAAACAATACTAACTTAATGCGACATGGTGTGCTTGCAGAGTTTTTGTTTGGAATTTTTATTATTGTTTCTTCTGTCCTGTTTTAGTAGTGACATGGTGTGCTTGCAGAGTTTTTTTGTTTTTGTGCTGTTCATTTTTAGTAAACTTTACTAATTTAAGCTCGAAAGAATTAAATATATTAATATACTGAGTAGAACTGTACTACTTGCGTTTTTTTCTTTCTTTTTCTTTTCTTTTTTCTTATTCATGTTTTTTGTTTTGTTTTTGTTTGGTTCCTGGGGATGGGGTGGGGGGTGGGGGTGCATTAGCATTCATGAAAAAGACAGGGGTCTAAGGCAGCATACTATTAACTATATATATGTACTAGTTTACTACATCTTGTTTTTCCATTTCCCCCAACTTTGATTGCTGTCTCTGAATGTGATGTGATTGCTGTCTCTGAATGTGATGTGTTGTGGACTGCAACTTGTACTGTGATTTCACTTGTTGGCTCTGTTAAATCTAGGTTCTACTTCTAGACGACAAGGTTTCATCTGGAGAAGTGCAGATAAAGTTTCTGCATGAAAATCAGAGCAGCTTCTCGTTCCCTGCAACTGATGACATCCCTTGGGTGCCTGCTGATCAGCTTGCAAAACTAAGCCACTACAGACCGGTGTCAAATGCAGTTGGGTTTTTTGCAGAATAAAAGTTGCTTGAAGTTGTCATTGTTTTGCATGAGAACAGATGATTGATTAAATTTTCATGTTAAGTTTCGGTCAATTCATGTAAACATTACTAGTACTGCTCATCACTTTTTTCTCTCTCTTTTTTCCCCTTTTTTTCTTCTTCACATAAGCAAAACTTGTCAAACTAAAAAAAAACTAAAAAAACCTTGTCAAACTCAAAACAAATGCTTACATATATGTAATGTGTACAAATACTCTGAAAAAATACATTTTCTACATGCTTTTAACAGTTTCCAACCTGAGTGATTATTGAATGTCATGTGAAACATGCGTTACATGTCACGCGAAACATGCGTTACAATTCAAAGAACATCCGAAGTTGAGGAAGTGTTCCAATATTTTTTTGGAATATGTCCACAGCATCAAAAACTAACAAGAATAAATATTTGTTCATGATCCATGGTGTTTGTTTGATCTTGAAGGAAAAACTTTTCTTTCATGTCACACATGTTTCAGTGTCACAGTTTTGCGGGTAGGCTGTTCTACTCTCAAGTGGATGAACCCTCTTAAAAATTGCACTTAGTTACTCCTAATGATTGTTATTCAAAACCTTTCTATGAAATAGTAAGGTTCTTGTTCTAAATATTACATAATGATACTTTTATGTCACACTGAAACATGCGTTATGCTCTCCACTTGGACATGTTTGAAGCCACCCTAACTTGCAGTCGGGGTCCAAACTGCTTTTCTTTTAATTGTGCCTTAAAATAGGATGTATGTGGAACACAACAAGCCTAATTGGGATAAGCTGCAAGCTATTTCAGTTTTGACCTCTGATTCCCCCTAACTAGGACCAGCACTGAAGAAGAACCCTTATATATATATGTGTGTGTGGGTGTGTGTGTGGGTTTGGTTGCATACTTTAAAAAAAAAGAAACAAGGAAGGAAAGAATTGGAGAAAATGGGTAAAAGACCGTTGCAGCTATTAATACAAATGAATAAATTTGTTCAGTTTTCCTGCCTCAGTGTTTCTGTGATCTTCTGACACATGTATCTGATCAGATCTTTTCATTGGTGTTTTTGCAGTGCAGGCAACAGATACAGTGGAAATGAAGATTGTCGATGAGCCATCGAGCTATGGGTAAGAACTTCAATAATCATGTGTTCTTTTAGTCACTGGCTTATAAAGGGGTATTTTATTTGCTGTATGCTAAGTGTGTAACTGTGTGTGAATGTGACCTCTTGAACAAAAGCACTTTGATTTTCATAGACACTATCAATGTGATAACAGTGCTTCCTGAGCTTTCAGAGCTCAGGACCTGTGTGAAAGTCTAGGTAGCCGTCCTGGGCTCTGGTCCCTTAAAAGCCTATGGTTTGTGTGGACGTAATGCAACACTTCATCGTCATCTTGAGCTTGTGTGTGTGCGTGTTGTTTGTTTTGGTTTTGTTGTTTGTTTGTTTGTTTTATTTTTACAGGTTGGGCTGAGGAAGGAATTTTGTGCTGAAATAGTAAAATGTTTGATTCCAGTCTTTATTCTGGTTCATAATGTATATTTGTATATGTGTGTGTGTATGTGTGTGTGTGTGTGTGTGTGTGTGTGTGTGTGTGTGTGTGTGTGTGTGTGTGTGTGTGTGTGTGCATGCATGTGTGTGTGTGTGTGTGTGTGTGCGTGCAAGAGTTGAGAGATAATGTGTTAGGCTGATGCTCAGCTGATCAGACTGTTTCACCTGATATTTTGACTGTCATGATTGGCAGGTTTGGCAACAGCAACTTCCAGCAGTGGGGCGGTGGGTTGGAGAATGATGACAAACTCAAAATGCGTGTCCAGCCAGCCAACGTGTCTGGCCCACACCATCTCATTCACCTGCGCAAACGATGCTTCTCTAAAACACTTGAAAAGTGAGTGTGTCTGTGTATGTTTGCTGTTGTTGTTTTGAGTGGGGGAGGGTATTGCAGGGAGGTTCTTGTTTGTGTGAATGAATCCATGTGTTTTTGTGTAACTAAAATAGAAACAGATATGTTGTGCTGCTCTTTGGATTTGCTTCATCATGTTCATGTAAAACAGTTGGTCTTAATTAATATTTTTGTGTATAAAATTGTTTCATAATTTGTTTGTTAATTTAAGTCAGTCTGAGTTCTGTATAACTCACCAGTGATGAAAACCGGTTTCTTCTGTTGCAGTTACAAATATAATTTTTGCCCATTCTCCAATGTTACTCAGCATGAGCAAGGCTATCACTGGAATCCATATAACGGTGTGCTTGGGTAAGTCACAAGTCAGTTTAAATACCGGTACACTTTTCTATGTATATCTATGTTAAGAAGATCAGAAGGATAGGTGACTATTTTATAGACCTGTACATATCTACAGTCACTGCTGTTTATGTGAATAGATACCAGCTTATATCATTCTACACTTACGTCATGACTGTGTTAAAAACATATTTACTTTAAATGTAAATCATTAAATGTTGTGTTTAGTAATGTGTTAAAAACAATGTTATTTTACATGTACATCATTAAATGGTGTGTTTCGGAATCACCAGTTGCAAACCTAGCTTCTGATCACAGTCATTGCTTTTAAAAACTTTCATATTTCAAAGTGAGCAGATGGTCCCATTTTTTAAGATAATCCAAAATGAGAGCTGTCTGGTTAGTGCAAAATGATGTGGAGACTGGCAATGGCATTAAGTAGACTGCAATATTGACTGGTATTAAGCAGACTGTCTTATTAACTGGCATTAAGTTGACTGCAATATTGACTGGTATTAAGTTGACTGCAATATTGACTGGTATTAAGCAGACTGTCTTATTAACTGGCATTAAGTACTGTCTTATTAACTGGCATTAAGTTAGACTGTCTTATTAATTGGCATTAAGTACTGTCTTATTAACTGGCATTAAGTTGACTGCAATATTGACTGGTATTAAGCAGACTGTCATATTAACTGGCATTAACTTGACTGCAATACTGACTCATATTAAACAGACTGTCACACTGACTGGTATCACATAGATTGCAATATTAACTAGTATTAAGCAGACTATCATATTGACTGGCATTATGTAGACTGCAATACTGTCTGGCATTAAGCAGATTGCGATATTGACTGGTGTTAAGTATTGGGAGCCTCTCTTCTAATACCACCCAGACAACCAAATGAAAATGGTGTTAGAAGAGTGATGGTCCCTGGCAAGGGGTTCATTTACATGGAATTAGAAGTATAAAGGGAAATGTTTCAGAAAAGTGGGGGGATCCACCTCCACTGGTTAAATCTGTCAGCAAGGAATGTTAGTAAAAGTGCACACATACACACACACACACACACACACACACACACACACACACACACACACACACACACACACACACACACACACATACACACACACACCTGTCCTTTGTAAACTTCTATAGTGAAGAACGTGTTAGGGAAGTGAAAACAAATATAGCGCTACATTAGTATTTTCTTTACGGTTATAATATACACTCCACTCCACCATATGTACACATATGTACACTGTCTTTGTTCTTATGTGTGGCACCTACATTTTCCTTTGAAAGAATAAAGAATTTCTTGACTACGGTTATGTCTAATTGTTCAACTCTGCTTGTGTTCAGGGTCTGGCAGGAATGGGAAGTAGAGAACAATACGTTTGTTTCCATGGAGATGCAACAAGGTGATGATTGTGGCCAGATTCGTCGCAGTGTTAAGGTACTAGTTTTAAAATGTGGAGGGAAGGGGTGGGGGGTATATAAGTGCTTGTGTACATGTTCTCATGTGTGTCTGTAGTTATATGCTCTATGTATGTACATGTATATATTTGGGATGTTGTTTGATAGCAAATATAACTATTGATGAACATGGTACAATAAACACTGTGTTATCATGAGATATGATAAAATACTTTTTCTGTCTGAAATTCATGGGAAGATGGAAAGTTTAGCTATCATTGTCATTTTCTATTCTCTTGTGTTCAGGTCTTGCCTCTCCTGGCCATGTATTTCTGTGTATTCAGGTCTTGTCACTGCCCATGTACCGAGTTTTATTCCCTTTCTTCAGGTCTTGGCACTGCCTATGTTCTGAGCTTTAATCCCCGTGTGTTCAGGTCTTGTTGCCATCCATGTATCAGGTGTAATCCTTGTATGTTCAAGACTTGTCACTGTCCATGTACTGATCTTTAATTGCTGTCTTCAGGTCTTGTCACTGTCCGTGTACTGAGCTGTAATCCCTATGTGTGCAGGTCTTATCACTTTTTTTGTCTCCAAGCTCTTTTCCTTCTTTGTGTGTACAGGCATTGTCCTTGTCCATATTTCCAAGCCCTAACCCCTGTATTGAAGTCTCGTCATTCACATTGACATCATCTCCAGGTTGTGATTTATGCTTGTGCAGGTCCAGCTGAAGTGTGGCAACAGCAGTGAAATCATCAGTGTTTCCGAGCCAAGCACATGTCACTATGTCATGGTTTTCCACACACCCCTGGTGTGCCACCCACAAGCTTTGCTGGTCTACCCAACCCTCCCCCAGCAGCTGAGGACCAGATGGGACCAGCTGGAGGGACAGAGGTTTCGCAAAGAACTCACAGAAAAGGTGAAAATGGAGTTGAAAGCATTGGGCCTTCGTGTATTTAATGCCTCCAGGCACCTTCATCTTCTAAAGATTTGCACTCTGTATATGCCACTAAGCCACAACATAGTGTTGTTGGAAACAGTTGCACTACAGCAGATTTTAGTGATATTCCCAAAGATCATTCAAAGAGACAGCTTGCACAGGTGGGAATTGGCTATCTGTCATGGCAGCAGGAGGCAGGCCTCAAGTTGGCACTCATTGTGAGAAAAGCCAGTTGTAAGGTCACAACAGAGGCGTAAAGCTGCAAAGGAGTGACACAGGAAGCAAATGGAGTGAGCAGCCACCCAGCTGTCCTCAGCCCAAGCCGTCGCCTGTCCAAAGTGCAGCATCAAGAATCTCACTCTGTAGCCACCAACAGGTCGGCAAGAGGTGACCATCAGCATTCCCAGAGCCTTGTGTCTGAGGCAATCAACACACTGCAGTTAGTTTTAGTGGAACAGGACTGTGATTGACATTATGTTCTGGATGTGTCAGAGCTGCAGGAAATGACTGCCTGTGTAGTCAATGTTTCTAGAGAAGGAAGTGGTGAAATTGACGTTGTGTTCTTGGTGTTTCAGGGCTACAGGAAACGTTTGCAGCTGATTCTGGAGGAGGCAGGGCTACGACTGACGGCCAACCAAAGACAACAGCTAGCAGCGGCCGTTGTGGCCCATGAAGAGAAGGAAAAGCAGAAGCAAGCCACTGATTTCAATTCCCTTGCTCACTGTACTCAGGTATGTTGCAGGAAAAAGGTTGCTTTTGTACACCACAAAATGGCTTTAGCGCATGTGTTCCTGTGTTAATATGCATGCTGTTCCACTTTGTCGGAGTGTTGTCCCTTGAGGTTGTGAGGAGGAATCCTGGTTTTTCAATCCCCTCTTGTTTGAGGCATCTTATGACATTTGACCATTCCCTGGTACTTTTATCATCGAAATTTCTTAAATGTGTCCCTCTCCCATGAAATCAGTCTTAAGTCGCAGGTGTACATCGGCCCTAGAGACAGAAATAGCCCCTGGGGGATAATTTAGGCATTTAATTTTTGGCATAATTATGTTCTTTAGACCTTAAACTATCACATAGTTATATTTTCTTTTATAAATGGAATTGTTAAAAAGCAGGTTTAAGTGCTCCTAATGCTAATAATTATTACATAAAATGACAGACATTTGGCCAGATCAAGCATACTTTTACCCCATCAGAACCTCCATACATCATACACCATTGTTTAATTTATTAGCATGAGCAGAATCTGGAAGATCGGAACTCAAAACCACAGTTGCTAAGGGCAGTTTTCTCAAAATGGCTGCCGTAACGCTTAGCAACTTCAAATAGCCTCCACTTCAGTATTTTTGTTCCTACAGTCTTCATTTAGATACCAAAATAATCAGCAGGGGCTGTGGTTTCCAAAACATGCCCATCTGAAAATACCTAAAATGCAGCTTAACACGGTTTCATGGGAGAGGGTCACAAATTGACACAAGTAAGAACGTTTATTTGTGAGCTTGTTTGTGGTGTTACACCAGTGGTGACATAGCGGAGTTTGAAGTGCCGTCTGTGATTTTCTCGTATGAAAAAATATTGTAATCTTGAAATCGTAGGTGTAGATTACAATTACAGGTACTTTTAATTTTGTTTCTCCATCCTTCCCCAGATGTATTGTAGGTGTAGACTAAAATTACAGGTATTTTCATTTTTATTTCACCATCCTTCCACAGATGTATTGTAGGTGTAGACTACAATTACAAGTACTTTCATTTTTGTTCCTCCATCCTTCCACAGATGTATAGGCGATTGCAACAGGAGGTAGAACAACTCAAATCTGAACTGGCTGGATACAAAAGTAAGTGCTGAATATTTGATCAGTTTGATAAGCATTGTGCTAAAATATTTGTGAACATATTTGTTGTATTTATTTATATGAACACTTGAGTACCTCTTCTCAAGATAAGCCCTAAGTGCTTCACAATGGCGACTATAGTGCTGTTCTCTGCGTTAGCGCTCTAATCGTATGCAACTCTGACTGGGTGACTGTAGCTTTACACAGTGTGTTTTGAATATCCACTGAAGTGGTTACAGTGCTGTTTGGTTGTGACAGGGCTGATTTTCCATTTTTCTTACTTGCATCTATTGACTGTTGAAATATTGGGGAATTGTACATTGTATGGTGCATCTGTCAATTTGTTGTCTACTTGTAAAGCTTCATGTGCTCACCCTAGTGAGTTTAAATGCTGCACTATAACTATTTTTACCATAAAGAGGGTTCACAAGTCCAAACTGATATTTCCTGTTTTATTTCATCCCATGTTGCAGTGTAGCATGAAGTTTTATTGAAGTAGAACCCAAAGAGAGAGCATGGATGCATGCATGTAAGGAAAAGAGACCCCAAGAATAACTGTCTGCGTAAACTACAAGCTTACGCCAATGCATACATGTATAAACTACAAGCTTACACCAATGCATGTATAAACTGTAAGCGTACACCAAAGCCATTTTGATTTCAGATACCACTGGAACAAATGCTGCACACAATGCATCACATACATAGACTTATCAGCAAGTGAACCCTTGTGGACGACGAAGATGAATTTTAGCAGCAAGTTAACCAGAACCACTTGTGGATGACGAAGAGAAGTTTGAGCGGCAAGCGAACCACTTATGGATGACAAAGATGAGTTTTAGCAGCAAGTGAACCAATTGCAGATGACAAAAAGGAGTTGTAGCAGCAAGTGAACCACTTGCGGATGACAAAGATGAGTAATGCCCAGTGTCATTACTAGCATTATGCGTGGTGATTTTTTGTTGCCCTTTGTATTTGACAGTGCTGCTTTTGGGGGGTTGCTTGTGAGGATGGAGGCATTTGTGGAAACCACAAACTGTAATAGAATGTAGTGACATTCCAGTAATACTGGTCATACACACCTGCACACACACCAGTGGAGTTTATATATAGCGTCATGCCAGCCGTACTGGTGAAAGTGTTGAACACACACAAACATTCCAACAGTACTGATGAAAAATGTTGCACACACACACACATGAAGCAGTCAACTGTAAATGTATGGTGTTATTTGAACAGTATTGATGAAAACGTCACATGTATCTGCATGTCTGCTAAGCAAGGAAATGAGTGTTGCGTGATAATGTGGTTACATTGGGAAATGAGTGATGTGTGTGTTAATGTAGTGAGTAATGAAAGTGCGATCATGATGAAATAATGTGAAGATAGCAGATTCCAAAATATCAGTTCTGATGAAAATTGACATCTGTTACCAGTTGATGAAATGCCATGTCTTGGCACCAAAATCTTGTCTGGTTGTGGTCATGTGGAAATAAAATGAGCGTTGTGTGAATAATGTGGCTATGCTTGCATGAATGGGAGTGGTTGTGGTCATGTGGAAATAAAATGAGCGTTGTGTGAATAATGTGGCTATGCTTGCATGAAGGGGAGTGGTTGTGGTTATGTGGAAATAAAATGAGCGTTGTGTGAATAATGTGGCTATGCTTGCATGAATGGGAGTACTGGAATGTTTGTATTGTGGTACAGTATCGTCATGAGCCATGCAGGTTTTTTTTGGTTTGTTTTTGTGGCTTTTCCTGAATATTTTGTGGGTTATATTTAATAAAGGTAAAAAAAAGAAAACGTTTTTGCTTGATGATATTACTGAGTGGTTGTGGAGGGTGTGTGTGTGTGTGTGTGCTGATGCCTGCATTCGATTATACAAAGTGGTTGAACATGTTTTCAGTTTTTTTTATTTTGTATTCAGTTTTACATATCACATTCAGTATGTATAATAGCATCTAAACCCTGTGTCTCCACACATACACACACACACACAAATCTGCAGTACCAGTCACTGAAGGAAACAGTCACTGTACTTGTTCTAATATTGCACTAAGTCGAACAATGACCCAAGAATACATTACAAAACGTGGACACTCAAGCTCATACCTAACTGGACAGACCCGACTTCAAAGTACACTAAATAAAACCAGGCACGCAGTGAGTCACTTCAAGCAGACTAACATCAACCCCCCCCCACTTTTAAAAATGATAACCTGAGCTTCTTGACCAACTATTAGGTTGCTGCTTTTTGACTGCATGCACCAATTGTTTCACCACAGCCTGGAAAAAAAGAAAGACCTGCTCTTGTTCTCAGATGGTGCCAAAAACTAGCACATTTAATTTGATTTTTTTTAATGATTGTCAGTAAAAAATAATAATACACTCAGTGTACCCTCTCTTTTCTTGTTCGGTAAAAACTTAATAAATATAACCAAAAAAAAAATATATATATATATTTTCCGGATGGCTTAAACCTATGGATTCTGGCCACATGGCTGCTGAACTTGGAAACTACAGCCTTCAAAATTTCACTAATACAGTGTTCAAGAGTACTAAAAATACACGGAAGGGATACACTAAGGGATGTTTGAATCACCTTCATAAATGAAGCAAAATTTCATCATACAAGACTCCTTGAAGCAGAATTTCATCATACAGGACTCCTTCACAGGGTTCCACTTTATTCTGTTCTGGATACACCTTTCTGGGTGATGGAGAAAAACCAAAGCTAGAATGCTCTATAAATTGAAAGGTGCAAATTTGACAGCATACATTTATAAAAACTATATATTATTATTATGAGCAACTAATTCATTAATTGGTACAATTTAACAATGAGAGTTTGCTGTTTACGTGTCGGTCATTTTCCTGTGTCTGCTGCTCTCTGTTTTTTGGACACCAGGAAAGGTTCATGAAACACGTCATGTAGACGCTTGGCCTGAAATGAGCACAGAAACATTTTGAACAA
The DNA here is from genome assembly GCA_963584105.1 of Alviniconcha strummeri. Classification (NCBI taxonomy): domain Eukaryota; kingdom Metazoa; phylum Mollusca; class Gastropoda; family Provannidae; genus Alviniconcha; species Alviniconcha strummeri. The sequence goes on from OY757541.1 coordinate 45,915,115, forward strand.
AACTTAAGCTCAAAGAAGGTGAAAACTGAGACTGACACAAACACAGAGACATAATTAAAATATATTTACAATATGTATCCCTATGTGTGACGCTTCATGTTAACATGATGACATTCTATTGACTGATGACCGACAGAGGGTGCATGTCACAGACCCTGGATAAACCTGAAAATCAGGCTGAAAACGGTCCTTTTCGGTAAATGGCCTGTGATTTGGCACTGTGTTTGCAATGCAAGGCAGTGACATGAACACTGGACAGAGGAGTATACTCGCCTTCTGTGGGCCAAAGCCAGGACACAAGGCCAGGTCTTCACTGCTGGCTCCCATAATCCCTTGCAAATTCTGCAGAGATAACCGAAAGAGATCCTTTATTTGCATCACATAAAACCTGCAGTTGGAACAACATTGCTGCTAAAGCAAGAATCATTCACATTGTCCATACGGCCAGCAAATTGGCCATGTCCAGAGACAACTGTCCAAACAGTACAGTCTGGCCCTAAAAAAAGAAAAAGAAAGCCGATTCTAACCAGCCTCTCAATTCAGCTTTTGAGAACCTTGGTACAGAACAAAATGTTCTGCAACAATAAGTTAGCTTGCAAACCGATCTTACTCAGGTCAGCAAAAAGTCTGTAAAAATGACTGTGAATGAACCTACCCCAAATGTTGCCAGCAGAGTGGCGCAGTCTGTCTTGTTGACTGATTTGACCCTGGTAAGGCAGTCGCTTAACTGTGAAAACAACAAACAAATGGTAACATGTCACTTTCCCCTGCATTTGCATCTTTTCAAAGCACAATCACCTCAGTGCAAAACTACACCTGCACAAAGTGCTTGACAATAACAGCCTTCAGTTAAAATCACAAGTCTAACAATAACTGCCTTCAGTTAAAATCATATGTCTAACAATAACAGCCTCAGTTAAAATCACATGTCTAACAATAACTGCCTTCAGTTAAAATCATATGTCTAACAATAACTGCCTTCAGTTAAAATCATATGTCTAACAATAACAGCCTTCAGTTAAAATCACAAGTCTTAACAATAACTGCCTTCAGTTAAAATCATATGTCTAACAATAACAGCCTCAGTTAAAATCACAAACATGTTTAGCATCTTCATGCCTGCTGGTTGTGTCTCAAGTTCCTCAACACTTCAGGTCTTCTGAGACAGAAGCCATTTATGATGGTTGTTTTGACCACCAGTCCATCTGCTAAGTCATTTTCCTAGACTCCTGCATATCCAGGAGAGTGAGTCCACAGATGAAGAGTCTTCCACAGCTGACGTGGAATATTGTCATACTGGCCTTGTGGACTGCATTCACCTGCTACAGGAATGGTGCTATGTCCCAGTTGGCTTTGCTTCACTTCTCTCTTCATGTGACCTTTCTGCACACTGTCTAATGACGTCTCTCCATCCCCTCATAATTAATGAAACGACAGCATGGCTCACACTGCTGCCCCCCTCAATGCAGAATCCTCTGGTGTTCCAAGTGTGCTCAACACAAACTCCCTCTAGCTTCTTGGGATCTCAGACCCCACAGGCAGGACATAAAGGGGACACAAAGAGAGACACAAGTTGGACTGAAAATGCTTTGTGTGATGCTCATTTGCAGGCATGATAATAAGCTGTATTATGGCTGTTCTATTAACATTCACCCAACACAAGTACTCTTTTGGTTTCAATCTGAGCCCCGCAGGGTGCAGCCATACTGTTTTACTCTTTACCAAAGAAGAGCAGGAAAAGGTTGGCTCATGACGTACTTCTGCCACACATGCTGACCTTGTTTATAACAACACAATCACAGACTGTCAGACACAAAATGGCAGCACCAACAGCCATATTTCTGTAACTTTTAAAGATCAGTTTCAGAAGAAAAAAAGAGAAAAAATGAACCATAAATTGGCTGGAAAATTTCGGCAAGTCTTTTTACTTTGTGTGATGCTTTTTCACTTGGTGTCCCATTTAACTACAAAAATAACCCAGCATTAGACAGGTGTACACACCAAGCTTGAACATACCTGTATATTAAAGTTGCTGTCAGTGCGTTCCATGATGGCTTCAGCTGCCTTGTTTTCATACACCTTGTACGTCTCCAGGTACCTACCAGCCTCCTCTGCACTGCAACAACATAAAACACCATCATCAAAAAACCAACAGCAGCAGCAGGAACAAACTCAGAAGAAAAAACAGGACTTACAGAAGATCCAAAAAACACCAGTGTAGTCACCCTCTACATACACTCGTACATGCACACATGCATACACACAGACAGGAGCATCACGTCTGACCTTTTGTTTTCATGCAAGCTCACATATAGATACATACAAACCTTGCTAACTGCTTGATTACCTGAAGGCCACCATCAGCGTGCAGTCTGCTAGAATGCAGATTTTGGCCAAGTCTTTCAGCAAATGGTGGGGATCTTTCTGTGGGAAGAGAAACAGGCTTTTTTTCTAGTGCTGATATTGGCAATTCATCAGAAGAAAATTGAATCCAGGCAACAGAACCTGTGTCAACATACACCCCAAAAATGTGTAGGAATACATCAAAACAGAACTGATTACACAGGAATACAGAACATCAAAACAGAACTAATCAACTCAGAAACATATTGATGCAGACACGTGAACACCTAACAGATACACACCCATAAGCAAACACAAATTATTGAGTAGTTAGACAACATCCTGTCAACCTCAGGAAAGCAAAGAAATGCCTGTACACACACACACACACACACACACACACACACACACACACACACACACACACACACACACACACACACACACACTGGTACACACACACCCATACAAGTATGAGATTCAATGTTGTTAGTGAAGGGTACTAACAATGTCTACTTGCACCAGCAAAACTCGCAGATCAAAGCTGTGCCCCAGCAGTCTAAGTCGGTGATGGATGTAGTCTGGGTGGAGCTGGTGGTAACGTAAACTGCACAAATCACAGTCCACCAACACACAAGCCTTTTTACACATCTGATACTGTTCTCATTATTTGTACGACAACAAACCAATGGCCATCAGCAAACAAGCCTTTCTACAGGTCCTGTACTGTTCTCAGCATGTGTCCTAAAACAATGTCCATCGATATACAAGCCTTTTTACACATATGTTACTGTTCTTAGCATGTGTACTAAAACAATGTCCATCACTATACAAGCCCTTTCACATATCTGGTACTGTTCTCAGCATGTGTACTAAAACAATGTCCATCAACAACACACAAGCCTTTTTACGTACTGGTACTGCTCTCAGCATGTGTACTAAAACAATGTCCATCAACAACACACAAGCCTTTTTATGCACTGGTACTGCTCTCAGCATGTACACTAAGACCAATCAAAACAATTTTTTCATTTTTTATCCTTTTACCTAAATAATTATGGTTCATCACAGGACTGTGCATCGGTTTACTGGATCCAAGCACTGGGAATTTCTGTTGAGGCTTAGAGTTCCTTGCCAATGTTGTACTGCCTCAAAGACTAAACACCCAATGGGGCCCTTTTTTCCACATACAAATTTTCAAGCATCTAGCTTCGATCCACAGGTCAACGGTTGATGCCATACCTGAGGTAAAGAGCACAGTTGCACTGTCCCATGACATAATCTGGTACGATGTTGCCGTACTCCCACGGTACATTGCGCACATAATTGAGAATTGGGTTGCCTCTCTGAAAACAAAGGAACACAATGTTGTCATATATATACATACAGAAAATTGTTCAGTTTAAATTTTAACAGAAAGATGTTATCATCTACAGGACAGAATATTGTGCATATTAATTTTCAACATAACACAATATAACACCGCTATAACAAAGAGATAAATCAAGCAAGAGAATGAGAGTTCATTGACAGCCTTAACCAATTTCTTCCCCTTGCTTTGATCAGTTGATCTGATCAGTTTTTGGACTTTCTTTAACCCTCCCAAATGAGTTAAACTGATAACAACATGCACAGAGGCATACACTGTCCAAGCAAGGATACACATGTATTTGCCCTTCACGAAGCCTGCAGATACAATTATCATTATTGCTTGCTTTTATACAGAGCTATTTAAGATAAAATTGATGCTCTTATTTGCCCTTTGACACTTATTAGTCCAAAGTATTCAGCACACTTAGTCACTGCACTTTGACATACACTGAGACCAGCACTGAAGAGACATGACTGAATCATCTGCTGAATGTCAAACTAGCTGGGGTAAGGGTGGTAAAACTGAGAGGTGATTGTAAGCATCTGACAAACCTGCTTGGAGTTCACCACCAAGGAATTGGTTTTCCCCAGTTTGGCCAGTGTTGGCAGAACACTGAAAATACACAGAATCAGGCATGCATTCAGTTGGCCAGTGTCAGTAGGACACTGAAAGTACATAGAATCAGGCATGCATTCAGTTGACAGCAAAACGGCTAACAGTCACATTACCAACAACAGCAAAAGTAACAAAACATTTCTATAATTGTTTTTCTGCAAATGATTTTTTTTTCTTTCAACAACTGTAAACACATTGATATAAATCTCATCACTCTAAGATCCTGTTCAGTTAAAAACTTGGCAATGACACGGCATGAGGTAATGCCTATTCTTGGCTGGGTTAGTCGCCTGCAGATTTGAAACATTTTCCTCATAGTTTATTGCTACTATGTGCATGGTATTTTAGATCTGTGGCATTCCCCACCCACATTGTGCTAAATAATTGTTTTTCTCTGTGATATTCTGCCTACTTCATGATATAAATCTGTGCAGATACATCTTCTTCGTTTTTGTTGCTATGTGAAAAGCCCAATAGTTTGAGTAACACCACCATAATGGGAGGGCTCACTGGGAGGGAGGTGGTGGTGGTGGTGGAGGTGGTGGTGGTGGTGGTAAAGGGAGATGGGTTTAGTCAGGGGTCAGGGTCAGGACTGGAGTATAACAGGGTGTTAGTGGCCAGCAGAGTAAGCTGGCAGGGTTAATTAATTTGTTGTAGATAATTTGTATAACTGCTTTTATCAGGACAGTAATTTTTAAGAGGGGGTCCTTGGGAAGTGACAATTTTATGGGATATGCACAGCTTGATGCCAGTGGGATTTTTCACGTTTTTATCTATGCATGACATTTTACCTGGATGTTTATTTGCTGTTGTTGTAATTTCATGATAATTTATGATTGTAGTGGATGTGTGATGAGTGTACTTGGCACCACAAAACATTCCCTGTGCAACTGTATTGAAACTAGGCAATAAAGTTGTATTGTGTATTGTTATTGCAAGCACAGGTTCCCCCAGCTCTTAACACAGCATTTCAATGCATAAGCGGAGTCAGGCAGATTGCAACACTGCAACTCCATGAAGTGAGTGAGTGAGTGAGTGAGCATGTGTGTGTGTGTGTGCATGCATGTGTGTGCACATGTGCATGTAAATGTATTACAGCACTATGTACAAGTTTGTTTAATATGTACCTTTTCATACTAAGTGTGTTTACAACAATTATTCCTTGAGTTTAAACAACTGCAATTTGTGTCATCGTCTACTGTGATGTGGTATATGTTTCGCCATGGATGTCTCTGATGAGATAATAAATTATCTTCATTCAATCACTTGGCTCAGAAATTACTTTTTCTTCACAGGATTTTGCTTCAGTAGAACTGAAAAAGCCAGGAATGTGCATGGCAGGGACTTTAAAATCACTGTCTGAAGCAGGATGTCACCATAATGGAGATCTTTTCAAGAGGATTCCATCATATGACTTGTATCTCACTCAGCACGGACAGCATCTTGTGCCTCAGTCGCCTGCTCCGAGCTGCCCCTTGCAGCTGCCTGTGGTTGTGCTGTTCCGCTGGCAACAGTTTCCACAGCCTTCACTGCTTGAGCGCTGTTGGGCTGGTGGGCCTGTCTCTGCACCGTGTCCACCTTGCCACTGTTGGGCTGGTGGGCCTGTCTCTGCACCGTGTCCACCTTGCCACTGTTGCTGGTGTTGGGCTGGTGGGCCTGTCTCTGCACCGTATCCGCCTTGCCACTATTACTGGTGTTGGGCTGGTGGGCCTGTCTCTGCACCGTATCCACCTTGCCACTGTTGGACATGAGGACACCACCAGTCCTGTTGCTGGTCACTCCTTTCCTTCCACTGCTGCTATCTGTCATAATAATAATAACATATATATATGTAGGAATCAGTCAAGCCGACTGGGCAGGCCTTGACAAAGCCCTCATGGGTGAAAATTTGGAGTAAAAAGTTTCCAATACAAAATATGCTTGGACTTTGTTATACTCTCTCTCTGTCTCTCTCTCTCTCTCTCTCTCTCTATGTATAATTCTGATTATGATAGATAGCAGCATGTGTCTGTTTTTTCTCTCTCGTTTCTTTCTTTCTTCCTTTTCTCTTTTTCAGTTGGAGCACGTAGCCAATTACAATGTCCAGGTTGTGCATGTATACATGTATATCTGCCTGTTGCTTTAGCAACACCTTTAAAGGTCTGGTCTATTTTCTAAAGCAGGATTCAAATACTGTTTTAAGTTTTATTTCTTTTTTATTCTTGAAAGACAGTTTCTATGCACAGCTGCACAGGTGTACATTGTACAGACTGTACACAGACCATACACTGTACAGACTGTATACAGCAGACCATACACTGTACATACTGCATACAGCAGACCATACACTCTACAGACTGTGCACATCAGACCATGTACTTGGCACTTCTGAATGGTTTGCAGTTTGCATAATTTACAAGTGAGTGACAAACACAAACACACCGTTTTCTGAAGATGATCCTTACCTTGAACTGTTATTTTTATCTAGATGTGGAAAGGAACATTTGCCAAACCATAAACAACTCTTTCAATGCATGTTTGTGCATACATGCATGTGTGTGTGTGTGTGTGTGTGTGTGTGTGTGTGTGTGTGTGTGTGTGTTTCAACGAAAGATAAAAGCAAATTAACATAGTATCTATCTGCAACCTAAAAGCTGGGGCTGGCACACATGACCCTGGAATTGGCCAATGGCTCAGATAATCAGCACAGGAATAAGCTGCTTCACCTCTGCCACTATTTTCAAACTTGTCTGAAGAGCTCGGTGTGGTCTCCTTGGGCACGGTTGTGCTTTTTGCCCTCCTGGACAGCCTGGAAAGAGGTTGCAGTGACAGCAGAGCTTTCTGAGACAGCATTCGCTTTGGGGGGTTGTTCTGCAGTGGTGTGGAAACAGGGCCTTTTGCATCTGATGAGTGGTCCACTGATTTTGATGCTGCATCCCATCTGAAAAGAGGTCTGCCTGTAACCTGTACCACAACACAAAAGTACACATTGATTTACAATAAGTTATAAACTTGCATAACCTCTGTAGTGACATAAAATGAAAATGACATCACACATCAGTTTAATGAACACAAATTACAGTCTGCTTGCCCAGCAGAGAGTCTATCCATTCCTGTTTTACATTCAGCTATGCTGGGCTAGCCACATTGCAAGGAAAAACTTTAAAAACACATTTGCATGCATAGATGATAGAGCAATCTTTTTCAGCAAGCTCCAACAAGAGGAGTGCAATCATAGTATCCCAGTACTCCCAGAAAGTGCTGTGATGACCAGCTGCAGAGACAGTGTTCACAGGTGGGAATCGCCCATCAGTCATAACACTAACAGCAGGAGGCCTCAGACCACAACAACTCTGTCAACTGGCAGTCATCAGCGAGAAAGGCCAGTGACAAGTTCAAGACAAGAGGACAGAGCTGCACAAGTGAAGAGCATAGTCCACAGGCAGCCTCCCAACCATCCTCAGCCGAAGCTGTCAGAAAACGTTAGCTGTCCAAAGTGTGTCAACAGGGTCTGCACATCAAGAACCTTACTCTACAGCCAGCAACAGGCATGCAAGATGACCCTAAATCTTCCTGGTCCTCACCAGTGACAAATCAGCCATCTTCTTCTGTATAGTCATAATAGTGTCCATCTTCAACATTTTGAACACCCTGACACTTTTACTTCTCTTTAACTAGTGTGAGCTGGGTTATTTTGGGGTTTCCACAATCCACTCAACTCTGACATAAACGACAATTTGTACAAGTTTTAACATGCACCTATCAGTACATGTGATCTTTTTGCAAGCATACAGACTTAGGGAACCTCCATTTATACAACCATAGTCTCATTTAATTAAAGGACTTTTGCAGAGCCTGCACTAAATTTGACTCTGGAATTGGAAACACTTCAGGGCAGGCACAATGCCTAGTGCATAATGGTCACCCATCCAGTGATCCATGTGAAAACCCAGTGCTCGATCATGCTGAACCTGACTTTCATTGTTTCAAGAACAAGTGCTATTGCTCTGCACCGAAAAATCTCCACATTATCACAGTGTCATGAGTGTGACACTGACAGTAACACTCATAAGACTCGTAATTATTGTCACTGAAATTCAAGCCCCTGTCAAGACTGAGTTAGGGATTTTTTTCAATTTTTCGGGGTCAGCATTTGTGACGTCTCATCAGCACCTGTCCTACTAGCAAGAAACAAAAACAGTTGCGGTTAAATCTACGTTAGTCATCGTTCACCTGGTTGTACTTTTAGAACTTTTGTTCAGTTGTTGTGAGTGCGAGTGTGACCACAGTGTTATTGTTAACAATCAGACTTACAGTCTGCACCAAAAACTACGCTCCAAAACCTCAAAGACTGGGTCAAGATATGTTTGACATTAAAACCTCACCAAAACCTCTTCACTGTCAGCCTTTTCCATTTCTTGGAGAGTTGGCACACGAAATCGTTTCCCCGCCATGATGTAAACAGCACAAGGGCCGTAACTCTTATGAGACGTGTACTAATCCTGACCCTTGACCTTTGGATATATTATGCGCTTCTCACATTCATTCACCCAAGGATTAAATATATAAATAAAATAGATTAAAAAACAACAACAAAAAACAACAACAACAAAACAAACAACAGAACAACACCCACCCCCCACCCCCAAAAAAGAAAGAAAGAAAAAAAAAGCGCAGCAGAGCAACCGATTGAACACAGAACAAAAATTACAATGGCGTGAGTGAGAAAAATTATCACTTTTGATCACATACTAAAAGATCATATTCCTCACAGTCGAATAGCCCCGAGATATAAACGTCCTGGTTGACTGGGCGTTAAAATCTAAGTTACTTACTTACTCTTACTGTCGAATGTTGGGCAATACAGAGGCATAGCCGGTAATGTGAAAAGCTGGTGGCACACTTAAAACTCAATGTGTGGGTGTGGGTGTGGGTGGGTGAGTGAATTCTTACTGCTGCTCAGCCTTTAAGATTGAGATAATCTTCAGCAGCGTGATGAAGCAGGCCGCCTTATGGAAAAAAAGAAGAAGAAAAAAAGAAGAAGATGAGGAAGAAAAAAAGAAAAAAGGTCTCGGTGAAGAAGATGCTTTAAAGTCAGCTTCTTACAATATATGATATGGTGATCAAATTTACTTAGGCTAACTTAGCCTTTACCTGGTTTGTGCCAGCCTATGCTATTCTGTCCAAACCTTCAACAGTGGGGTCCCTTGCACCTCTTTGATAGAGGCAGACACCATCCATTAATCAAGAACTTGGAGAGTATGCTATCCAGTCATCCTCTGAACAGTCCTGTGGGAACCCATTGATACCACCATTTTCTTCCCCCTGCCCCCACCCCCGGCCCCTGTGACAACACATGACACTCTAAGAAGTTTGTTCCCATACAAAAGCACAGCTGAGTTCTGAGACATTGTCACCAACACACCCCAGACTAGACAGATTAAAAAACAACAACACTTGTATGCATGTAGCATGCTTTGTTGAAATTGAAAAATGAACTATTTTTGTGTGTGTAGGATGTAAGGCATGTTTTTGTCATATGCTCATCATCCAGAATCCCAACTGTGCAGCTGATATACTATGTGTCATTCAGTCTCAGTACCATAGACTGAGTAAGTAAAGGTACATAACAAAGCAGCACATCCCCCCCCCCCCCCACACACACACACATATATACAGAGGTACACACACACACAGGTGCGCACACATACACACACACATACAGAGGTACACACACACACACACACACACACACACACACACACACACACACACACCACACACATATATACAACACACACATTTCTTTCATTGTCTTTATTTTTGCCGCAGCTAGCATAAGTTATTATAATGGATCTATACATCTACAAATATTTTCTACACAATCATTAAACTAAAGCAGATCAGATTCCAGTCATATTCTGTTTATGATAACAACAACTGAAGACAAAAATACTGATGCATTTACATTTTCAATTTTTTTTAAATTAAATCAACTGACTTAATTAAACTAGTTTGCTGCAGGTTATTGATGTAATGCAGCTATTTTTGTTGAAAGAATTGATGCTTTAAAAAAACCCCATGCAGTACATAACCTTACATGAACACTGTTCACTTCCATCTACTCAGTAGTATTCATTTTGACTGCATTAACTAAAGCAAGCTTTTTACTCACAAATAATGATGGCTGGTGACTGTGCTCTAAAAATAAATTCATTGTGCCCCCAGTGGAAATCTGTTGTCCACAATAAAGTTATAGACAAAAGAACACAGGGGAGAAATAAAAAAAAAATAACAACAACAAAAATCACTCAAGTAAACTACAAATTCTGAAGTTTTGATGTAAAAAATGAATGTTTTAACACATATGAAGCAAGGTTCAATAAACTTGTGTCCATAAACAAAGTAAATCCAAATTTGAAACTAACAACAACAAAAAAACACTTCCTAAGATCAAACAGCACCTTCATCAACATCAGACAATTTAGCATCAGTAAAAAGATGGCAGTTGTTGAAGCCACAATGAACCCATACATATCTCACTCAGGTATACATACTGTCATTTTCAACAAATACACCATCATCTAAACTTTAATTTACATCAGCTATCTTCAGTTCAAGTTAGAACTCATCGCAAGTAGCCAGTACAGGTGTAACATAATGCACAAGATTTTGTGTGCCTTGCCATATTAATGAAAGACTCATCAACAATGAGTACTTGCAGATGTGTGCAATAGTCAGGTCCTACCTGCTGGATTAGAACCGAGCAGCTGAATAAAGATGGGCCTTGTAGATTTCCGAACAGCACTACACTTAAAGGGGAGCCAAACAAAAGTGCCTCAGGCCCCACCACTAGGGTTAAGAAGAGACTCACAGAAGCTTTTCAGTCAACTTATGGTCCAGTCTGATCAAAATGGACGTTTGATGGGCTCATGATCACGGCTGGGAATGATGCCATTTCGAGCCTGGAAATCTGAATTTGTTGTCATGAACAAATGCCAGCATGTAACATGAAGCAAGTGTCTGTTGCCTCATGTCTCACCCTTCCTTTTGCTCTTTATTGGTAAGGGAATGAACATGGCTGTACCCCAAACAGCTCAAATCTGAAGCAAACAAGTACTTCTGTTGAATAACCAAGCAAGTATGTTCCATACCAAGCCAGCAAATGGAAACTACATTTGCACATTTTCAGGCCAGCTTGTGTCCTCACTTGGGATCTCCTCTAATGGCACCTAACACACTGATTACTTGAGTTTAATGGTAAAACTTTTGTCCAATGTCTGACCATTTGCCCGGGCACAGCAGCACTACTTGTGAACTAGTTACATACAGTGCAGAGCACGTACAATTGACTGAGAAGGGATCACTATTCATTCACCAGGTTTATGCAGATTTTGGGACACAAGATTCATGGACTTTCAGTAGACTTTCTTCTTTTAAAGGCCCTAAGAAAATTATGAACAAAAGCAAGCAAGCTCAGAAAGGAAGAACAGAACCCAGTTCTGTAAAGTGTACTTGCATTTACAGAATGAGGTAGGACCATGAACATCAAGACAGGGGTAGCAGGGACTGGTCAGGAAAAGCCATAATGGTTAGTCACAGACTTTGTGTCTGAAATGGCAGGATGGGAGAGGGGTACTGGCACTGTCAGAACACTTTATTAGAGGGGCACAGGCATTGTCAGAACACTTTACTACAGGGACACAGGCATTATCAGAACACTTTATTAGAGGGGCACAGGCATTGTCAGAATACTTTACTACAGGGACACAGGCATTGTCAGAACACTTTACTACAGGGACACAGGCATTGTCAGAATACTTTATTAGAGGGGCACAGGCATTGCCAAAACACTTTATTACAGGGGCATAGATTTTGTCTGAACACTTTAATTACTAGAGGGGTATAGATCTTGTCAGAACACTTTATTACAGGGGCATAGATTTTGTCTGAACACTTTAATTACTAGAGGGGTATAGATCTTGTCAGAACACTTTATTACAGGGGCATAGATTTTGTCTGAACACTTTAATTACTAGAGGGGTATAGATCTTGTCAGAACACTTTATTACAGGGGCATAGATTTTGTCTGAACACTTTAATTACTAGAGGGGTATAGATCTTGTCAGAACACTTTATTAAAGGGGCATAGATTTTGTCCTAACACTTTAATTACTCGAGGGGTATGGATCTTGTCAGAACACTTTATTAAAGGGGCATAGATTTTGTCAGAACACTTTATTACAGAGACACAGGCTTTGATAAAGTACCACAGTCTCATTCTCAATGACTTTCAAGTACTTTGTCTAGTTGCTACTGATTTTCAGGGGCTTTTGAGGCACTTCGAGAACCCAGGGACTAATACCCTTAAGGATTGTACAAAAAGTAACTCACCTATGTGAACTAAACTGACTGCTGCAGATTCCACTGTCCATCTATAGACAAGTGTAGCCATGTATATATTAACGGTCAAATTCAGCATTATATTACACACGACTTCAAACAAAAAGGCAAAGAAGGATCTGCAGATCCACATGCACAAACAAGCTAACCTACTGCAAGATAAAGAACTATAGCCCAGATAATGGAAGTCACTATCACTACTAGTAATCCACTAGAACTGGAAAGAATAGACTTCTGTGTCAAAATTAGGGTTACAACGGCATAGCTTTCATCCTCATAATTCTAAAGACTCTAAAGAATAGACTTCTGTGTCAAAATTAGGATTACAATGGCATAGCTTTCATCCTTGTAATTCTAAAGACTCTAAAGAATAGACTTCTGTGTCAAAATTAGGATTACAATGGCATAGCTTTCATCCTTGTAATTCTAAAGACTCTAAAGAATAGACTTCTGTGTCAAAATTAGGGTTACAACAGCATAGCTTTCATCCTCAAAATTCTAATGACTCTAAAAAATAGATTTCTGTGTCAAAATTCCTTTGGTGAAATAAAATCGTTCAAAACATACAAATGCAGGAGAAAGGGAGTGGGAGAACAGGATCACACGTCAAAGAATAGGATTACTCTGAAACCTTGCCTATGAACTATATCCATAAGACATCCATTTACAGACAAAATCTGTTTACAGCTTAATAGTAAAGACACATGTACACATACATAACACAACTCACTCTCTATCTTGCACACCCAAATGTACAAACAGAAAAACATATATTTGTGCAGGAGCACATGATTATATGCAGGTTTGAAAAGTCTCAGAAACATATACCCTTTGTGTCAATATGTGTGTGACTTTGGAATAAGAAATAGGACGGGTGAATTTCAGGATTTCAAACATCTTTATTTGACTGTTAGTCATGTTATTTGAAAGCTAGGCTGTTATACTAACAAGCCTATGTGCTCCTCCCCTTCCCATTTTTATGGTGTGGGGTTGGGGGTAAGGACAGGGGAATTTCCAACCCCCACTTCTTCCCGCCTGACATACACACACACATGCTTGTTTATGAAATTATCCATGAAAAATCCACATACTGAAGAGTGATACAGCTGATACATAGCAAAGACAAATACACATGTATGCACACACACACACACACACACACACACACACACACACACACACACACACACACACACACACACACAATCATACACATGACACACACACACACACATATATGCATGCACACACACACATTCACACACACTCTCACACATGCACACACAAACACACACACACACACACACACACACACACACACACACACACACACACACTCATGCACACACACACACACACACACACACACACACACACACACACACACACACACACACACACACACACACGCACACAAATCAAATGCACTTCTTGTGGAAGGCTGATGGGACTCACAGCATGTCACAAGCCTGCAGCCTGATTGCCAAAAGAACTTGTACAAAGGTTCATTTTTCACAGGAGTGCAGACCTCTCTTCCCACCTTCACATAATTATTCAGGTAGAAAAAAGAAACAAAGGAAGAATGAAAGTATTCAACTCACACAGATCGTGTGTATGGCACAGTCACAGGTCGTTGTTATCGGTCAAATCTACCTGTGTAGCATCAACAGAACACTAGTTTTTCACTGACTAGTGACGTACAACCAGATTCACAGCATTTCTGTATGACACTGGAATGCAACTAGGTTGAGCAGAAACAAGACAAATCATACTAATTACAGAGCCATCTATTAAGATTTATTGGATACAACTACTGTCTTTCTTCTAACACACACACACATACACACACACACACACACACACACGCACGCACGCACACACATACACACGCACACACACACACACACATGCACGCATGTACACACACACACTAATGACTACAATTACAGTGCAAAGAGCCCCAGATGTTCACATAACAGATATGTAAGTATGGAGACCTACTTATCAGAACCATAAAATGCTGATTCCGTTTTTGTGCAAGTTCTGCAGAAGCCAACAAAAGAAATGAAACACTGTCAATACAGTATTTACCCACAATTCACATCTCAGTGCAAACAATCAATCAGCTACAAGCGATCCAGAGACAGTCTGCTACAATGCCAGTCACACAGCTGAGAATAAAAGACTTCCTTTGTGCGGCTCTAGCAAACCCTGATTTTACTCAAACCTGGAACACAATGAGGCCGACAATGCTTCCCAAGATCAAAAACAAAGGAAATCAATATCACCTGATTTATGTCACATGAGCAGATAAAAGTGCATGAAATAGAGAATACAGTCTATGTGCACTGGAGGTGAGCATGTTTTGGGACTATTACCCTCACACGCTTGTAACAATTATATACAGCCAATGCATAATTTCTGTTTCTGTTGCATGCCATATATACATGCCTGTTCTGTCCAAGCACATGCTTCAATGCTTGTTTATATCTTGGTTGTTTTAATCATGTGTGCCAAATTGTCAGCATGAGTGTAGAAATGATCTCAATGATGTGCCACATTCCCTTTTTTTTTTTTTTTTTTTTTCCTCACACTTGCTAACAAAATCACATTGTATTGTATTGTACAGCATTACATTTTTATCTACCTTGTACTTGAGGGTCAGCTTGTACATGTATTTTGCATGAGAGACGAGCTATCCCAAGTGAATCAGGTTTCTGTTGTGATATCACATAGTTTGCACAAGAGACGAGCTACACCTGAATCAGGTTTCTGTTGTGATGTCATTTTTCTAAAGGTGTGACACTAATCAAGTGCTGTGATATCATTTTTCTATAGGTGTGGCACTAATCAAGTGCTGTGATGACATTTTTCTATAGGTGTGACACTAATCACATGATGTGATGACATTTTTCTACAGGTGTGACACTAATCACATGATGTGATGACATTTTTCTATAGGTGTGACACTAATCACGTGATGTGATGTCATTTTTCTATAGGTGTGACACTAATCACATGATGTGATGACATTTTTCTATAGGTGTGACACTAATCACATGATGTGATGACATTTGTCTATAGGTGTGACACTAATCACATGATGTGATGTCATTTTTCTATAGGTGTGACACTAATCAAGTGCTGTGATGTCAATTTTCTATAGGTGTGACACTAATCAAGTGCTGTGATGTCATTTTTCTATAGGTGTGACACTAATCAAGTGATGTGATGTCATTTTTCTATAGGTGTGACACTAATCAAGTGCTGTGATGTCATTTTTCTATAGGTGTGACACTAATCAAGTGCTATTAATTCCCTTTCTTTGTTGACTCCATTTTGACTGCTCCTGTTGGTCTACTCGCTGAATTTCAAACCAACCAAACCAAACATTTAAAACTTTGAAACAGGCCTAAACAAAAGAGTCACACACAGCATGCACTGTCTTCTTTCATTCACTCAGTAAAAGCAAATCAGCAATTAATAAAATCTAACAGAATACCTCCTCTTACATAAAAATTCTAACACAATGACTTGTATCATTGCACATACATCATGTTTACGCCATGGATTATGTGAAATCCAAAACAACAATCAAAGTCATCATTTGGTTTTGAACATTTGTGTATAGTTCACAATAATCCACCTCTACCTGCGCACACACACACAGACACACACACAGACACAGACAGACACACACACACACACACACACACACACACACACACACACGCACACACACACTGACTAACTCACACATACACACACAACAACAACAACACATTAAGCTTTACCTTACCTTGTGTACACCATGAAATAAACAAGAACTGATTAAGTGCATTATAAATCCAAAGCAAAAAAGATTACAGTTCATACTAGGGCCACACACTGCCTCTATATTTCAGGACATGCATGGCACTGTTACACATGCAGCAGCTTCCCTTTTGCAATGAGAAACCTAGGCAATGTATGCTGGGTTGCATGAGACAAAACATGTAGTGGAGAAAGTACTGAACAGTCCACTCCCAACTGATTCAGAGGAAATATACATGTCCAAGTGATAGCTCACATAGCACTGGCCTCAGATTGCACACTACAGTGAGATACATTGTATGTCATTTCATTCCTGTTATACATACGGTCTTTGATATTTCATGTGTATATACTGGTAAGGTAAATATATATTTTCCATAGAACTAACAGTTCAGTGTAAATTTGTGAGTTCAGGAACAAAGTTTGTCATGTACTGTACTGTTTTTAATCAACAGATAATTGTGAAGTTTCATTCACAAATAAGCAGCACCTACAGAATAACCCCACCCCTACAGGCAAAGTAACAACTAATTAACCCTCAGTAATGCTCATCTTTCAAAACCTTCAAAAAGAGATAAAAAAGAAAGAAAAAAGAAAAGAAAAGAAAGACAGCTGATACTGATTTTTTTTGTCAGTGCTTACTGTATGAGCAAGCTGACCTTTTTGGTTACGCTATACAACCTGCAGCTGCATCTTTGGAAAAACCTAGCTAATACCTTTCAAATGTTGACTAAAAACATGAAGATAATACCCAAAATTATAGCAGATGATAAGACAAGCAAATGTTCAATTGACTCGCATTCAAAATCCCCATTTTCAGTGCTGGTTGTTAAAATGCATGTGTTCACAAATGATCACTCACAAACATTGCACAAATTCATGCGCAACAGGTGACTTTCTACAAACCAATCATGAACCGCAATGTTTCTTTGTTATTTTGTTGGTACTGACCAGTGAATGATCAGTTTCTGTCACTAAGGAACAATATGCATCACATGAAACAGATGTCATCAGGCAAGACAGGCACAAAATCAAGTCAACATCTCCCTCTCTCCGCCTCTTCTCTCATGCCCCTCTGTTTCAAGAAATACAACTCTTGTTTGAAATTTATGTACATGGTTGTGCCTATAAGGTCTGAAGCAGGTCAGCGAAGAACAAACTGAGAAAATGGCACAAAAATTGTATTTTCCCTGATGTTGCTATGACTTTCAAATGAGTTTAATGTCACATTACTAATATGATCCAGGAAAGCTGTACAGATTCTGGATCTTGCTCAAAAATAAATAACCAAGAAAAAGTGAAATGGCTTTGCAGAGGCTGGAAACACAACCAGCTGCCTCAAATATGCACAAGTCATACAAAACTACAGGTAGTCATTACATGGGAAATCTTTTTCGTGCATGAAACTACTTTTTATTGTGTGAATGAAACTATCAGATAAAGTTATTTTAACTGGACAAAGCTTATGAAAAGTAAGCATATTTTCAGTTTTACATTTCCAGTTGTTGGGACCTGAAAATAAGGTCAAGGCATCTGCATGGTATGCATGAGTAAAGCTCTATTTGGACTACACCAAACTAAACAATTTCACTTCATGACTGTCTTAGAAAAGATCAATGTTAAGCTGTTTTTAGGCAGATTTTTTCTTCTTCTGTTTTATACACATCACACCTACAAATAACATTATATGTGTGATTTTTTTCAGGTATCTACTAGATCATTGTTTGATCAATTAGACATGACCTACTGAAGAAAAAGCAACTTGGTTTTACATTACCAATGCTACTTTGACCTTAAAATGAGGTCACAAAACTGGTATATTATAATTAATTCAAGCTTAAAAGAACTGTCTTACAAAGGCCACAATCATGTTCAATCCGAAAGTTACAGAATTTAAAGCATGTGAGAAAATTATAAATTCTGGTTTTAAATACTTGATACATGGCTTCTGTTCATTACATGGGCTCAAATATTTTTATGACAGCCAAAAATTGTAAACAAACAAACCAAAAAATAGATCAAAGAAAAACCAGGAGCTGACATCCACTAACAGAAACACTGGGAAACATCTGAAACATATCATAGTAACTACATACATGATATGATACTGACTTCCTACAATTTTTTGTAAATATAAAAAACCCAGAGAGAGAACAGAAGGGAACAGTTTCACTCAACCTGGTCCTTACTTTGGGTCATCCCCAAAGTTTTGCCGCAACTGCTCAAAGAAGATAAACGTCAACACGGTGTGGGGTCCTAGACGAACAAACGCTGGAATGAAGCCCTGAAACATAAACCAGCTCAACAATGTCAGTGTTGCAGTACACCACAAATACTGGGAAACACATTCCTACAGCATAGGCTATACTGTAGTACACTACAAATGCTGGGGCACACACTATTACAATGAAGTCTGCTCTGTATTATCCAACCAACACTAGCAGCCACACTGCAACAGTAAGACCTATGCTGTATTATCCCACCAACATTAGCACCCATACGGCAACAGTAAGGCCTGTGCTGTATTATCCCACCCACACTACTACAGTGAAGCCTATGCTGTATTATACCACCAGTGCTAGCACCCACACTGCTACAGTGAAGCCTATGCTGTATTATACCACCAGTGCTAGCACCCACACTGCAACAGTAATGCCTATGCTGTATTATACCACCAGTGCTAGCACCCACACTGCTACAGTGAAGCCTATGCTGTATTATACCACCAGTGTTAGCACCCACACTACTACAGTGAAGCCTATGCTGTATTATACCACCAGTGCTAGCACCCACACTGCTACAGTGAAGCCTATGCTGTATTGTATCACCAGTGTTAGCACCCACACTACTACAGTGAAGCCTATGCTGTATTATACCACCAGTGCTAGCACACACACTATTACAGTCTATCAGCCTATACTGTGTTATACCAGAGATACTTTTAACAAAGAGATCCGTCACATGTGCTTTTGCCTGAAGTTAGGCGAGCGCACGCTGTGAGACTCATTAGTTATGCAGGTCAAGGTGACCCTGGCACCAATGGCAGAAATTCAACACTACATCTAATTGAAGCAGCATGGGACCTAAAACAACAATCCACATTGGTGTGCAGCTTTTCACTGCAAATTCACGAAAACAGGGTTTGAGAATGTTCCGCTTTCCAAAAGAAAATGCACGGTAAGAGTAGTGCAATGTTTTCTGAATCCCTGTCTTTATTTAGACTGCACGCTATGTCACGCTAGATCTCATTTGCCATTGGTAATGTAAACATCAGGGCCCCACATGACACTGATGGA
This sequence comes from Alviniconcha strummeri, assembly GCA_963584105.1. NCBI lineage: Eukaryota > Metazoa > Mollusca > Gastropoda > Provannidae > Alviniconcha > Alviniconcha strummeri. The sequence goes on from OY757541.1 coordinate 45,934,936, forward strand.
ACGTTCAAGGAAAGTATACCATGCAGCACACCACTCTTGGTGCAATCATAAGAACAGTATAACAAAAGCCATGTTTTACAGGCTGCAGGTGCAAGAAGGGGGTCTAGAACTGCAGAAGCTGCAGTGTGTAATACATGGAAAATCAGCAGAATACCAGAACTAACAAGAATTGTCCCCTGATCACTTCAAGCACCCTCAGTTCATCAATGCATTATAGAAACAAAAACTTCTCTGGAGTGCTGTCCTCACCAAATTCAGTGTCCCAGACCACCTGTCAATGCTAAATTCAATGTCCCAGACTACCTATCAATGCTACCCAGACTACCTATCAATGTTAAATTCAATGCCACAAACCACTAACCACTGCCATGTTAGAGGTTTGTGCTTTACAAATATTTCATTATTATTATGACCTATCAAAACTATATATATAACGATGAAGATCATGAAAACTATCACCATTGCTAAACAAGAGCCAGCCAACCATTCAAGACCCACCCACCCATCAGCTATTCAGCCAAGCAAAGCGCTAACACCAATCTGGACCAAAAAGCCTGTTTACCTTGAAGAAACCCATGGGGCCGTTTTTGGCAATGTCCTTTGCACAGGCCACAAGGCCCTGAAAAAAACACATTCACTCCAGTCAGTATTCATGCAGCAACAAGATGGCATGGCTATGCAAAAACTTGGACAGTTGACGTTCAGAGCTGCATGGATACAAACATAATGAGCAATTAAAAAGTATCTGAAACAAGGACAACTGTTAGCATTCTAAAACAAGGACATAAAAAGGACACTCATGTAATATAACAATACAAAACATGTACACATTTTTGGGGTAGATGCAAATGTACTTATCTGGTTGCAGTTGTGGTGTGCTGAATGCCTGGAGTGTTTGGAAGAATGTTGGCATGATAGTGACATGTAGTGAAATAGGCACAATGTAATGTTCCAAACACTCCAGGCAGTCAAACACCCCAACTGCAACCAGATAAGTACATTTGCATCTATCACCATTTACCTGTTTTTTAACTGTTGTTATATCACTTTGAAAAAGGGACTTTCCCATACACATCACAACAGGTTTTGTCCTGTCATATTAAGTTAGCATTCTCTTTAAATAAGTTTAAGCATTTATGTATGGATCTTCAGCCATTAAAAAGACTACCACCACCAACATTTTACACAAAATAATTATAAAAAAATAATTTACCACATAATATTAATGATAACCACATTTTGTAAGAGCACACTAAAACAATATCTGTGTGCTCATCACAAAAGCTCATGTAAAAGTCAGTAAGTCTGCTAACATACTGATAAAAAAAAAAAAAAAAGACACACACACAACTAGAATCACCTTTCTTCTTCCATAAAGGCCTCATTTCTGTTTTTCATAAGATTTGTTAATGACCAACACAGTCCAGTTGTTTTACCTCCAGTACCTGACAAGTGGCTATGACGGGGCCTAAGCTACACCCAGTCTACAGAAGACTTACAGAATAAGTGCCAGGTGGAGCATTCATCATGCGCGTCTTCATCACATCCAGGGGCATGGTCAACAATGTGGCAATGGTACCCTGCACAAATAAAAAGAAGAAGAATACAATGTTAACCCAAATTGAAATGAAACGGAATGAAATTTCAGCACTCAAAACATCTCTCATCCCCCCCCCCCTACCCCCCATATATGTGTGTGTGTGTGTGTATGTGTGTGCGTGCACACACATGTGCATGTCTGGGGTGGGTGGGTGCATGCACACATGTGTGCATGCATGCACGCGTGTGTGAGTGCATGCATGTGTGGGCATGTGTATGCATGTGCATGTCTGTGTGTGCATGCACACATGCATGCATGCTTGTGTGTGTGCATGCATGCTTGCGTGCACGCATGCGTGCACGCATGCGTGCATGTGTGTGTGTGTGCATGTGTGCGTGTGTGTACATGTGAGTGTGTGTGCGTGTATATGTGAGTATGTATGCATGGACATGTGTGTGAGACACTGAAATCCACTTACAGCCATTGTACTACAGGTAAGATGCAGCACCATGTTGTCCTGGAAGAAGCCAGTCTTCATCAGCAAGACCTTGATCTGGTCATAGCACGCCAGCTGTCACATACAACACGACACATCAATACTGCACTCTCACCACAGGTTGACATGTCCTAACTGTCACATAATCCAGTCACAGCTGTCGCACAATAATCAACAGCACATCAATACTGCACTCCCACCACAGGTCGACATGTTCTAACTGTCACATAATCTGGTAACAGCTGTCACACAATAATCAACAGCACATCAATAGTGCACTCCCACCACAGGCTGACATTTCCTAACTGTTACATGATCTGGTCACTGCAGTCGCACAATAATCAACCAAACATTACTGCTGCACTTTCTCACAACATGGTAACATCTCTAAATTTTCACTCTAAGCACTAACCCCTTCATAAACCTTAGCATGGATAATACATTATGTTAATATATATCTATACTTTCACTCCAAGCTACAACCCCTTCATAAGCCTTAAAGGATATGTGTAATAAATTATGTTAACAGTTTTAAACTAACACCCTAAGCTATAATCCCTTTGAAACTCTTCACAAGAATATTATGTAATAAAATACTTAACATCTCTAACTTTTCACTCCAAAGGCCATTCTTAACATTTCTTCAACAACTGGCAAAGGACCACTTGGAGCAGATGTTTTTGGTCACTTTGGTTTCTAATGTGAAGACATTGGGCTATCCATGTCCAGTTCTTTGGTGATTTACCATAGACACACTTGATTTTCCTTTCTGTTTCTTAATTTTTTAAATTCTAAAGTGTAATAAGCATGCTGTTGCAACACAGACACATATCTGAGCACTGCAAGTCTTTATCATCAGTCTCAGCATCCCTTGTTCTGCTTCCATTCTTGCAACTGCAATGAGATGGGTTCCAAACCATCCACTGACGCTGCAAGTGGGCAACAAAAACTCCAGTCTTTGTATCCTCAGTGGTGGCAGTTTCATCTTCACTGTTGGCAGGTCAAGATGCTTTGCAATAAACAATGGCCAACAACCCGGCCATGGCCAGTAAACTGACCAGCCAATCAGTGATCAGCTTTAGCCAAACTGCCATGACTTTGCAATCGCTGACTTGCATTGTAACCATGATGACGAAAAGCCTGGGCAATGTCTTGATGAAACAGTCAGAGCTATTTGACAACCTTCAGCAATAATTGCAAGATGTTTTCAAAAGTTGCTACAAAGATAGAGCATACATGATAAATTATATTAACATCCCTAAACTGTCATCTTAACCTATATAACCTCTACATCAGTCTTAACAGCAATATATATCACATTATACTAACATCCCTAAAACATTTGCCCCAAAGGGAGGCTGATGATGTCTGTCTTCCCCCTGTCTGAACTCTCAGGGCCCTCTTGATCTTCTGCCTAGTCTTCTTACCCCTGTGTCCCCCCCCCCCCCCCCCCATCCTCTAGTAGTTTTTGTTAGGAAATATACTTTCTTGAATGTCTCTTGTTGAGATGATAGGTGGTATAGTGATTGTACAGACTGTGCAATTGTACAGCACAGGTATTTGTCATTATGCATTTATACACTTCTTTAAAACTGTTTCTGTCCATTCCTTTCCTTAATTTTTAAAATCTGGAACTGAAAATTGCACAGAAGGCTCAATGATACCAGCAGGTCAAAGTGCTACATACTTTTAAAAAAGTGTTTTTAAAGACGATATTGCAGGAACACACTCTTTGCAAATTTGTGGGTGATGTACTGTTGGCCTGATACATCTGACCTGAATAAGGGTTTACATATTTTTCTAAATAAATACTTGTGACACAGTTTGGCCATCCTGAGGTAACCCTATGCAGCTAACATGATGCTGAAATCAACGGCCTTACTTACTTGCTGCAGAACTGTCACTGTCAGTTACAGCCTGTTATCAGCTGCAACATGTCGAAGGGAAGGGAAGTTACTCTGCCTCACCTGACCAATGGTGACGAGGACAGCACGGGAACTGGCCATGGTGGCTCCATTGAACGACTTGATAGGTCCTTCTTCCTTCACCACACGATATAGGCCATCCAGCGCATGCTTGTAGCTGACCAAAATTAGCAAAACAACCAGTGATTTAACTGAAATTTACAGTATGAAAAAAAATCATAAAAAAATTATACACTTAAAATGAAGCAAATGGCAAGTCATTTGACATTCAAAACAGATTCTGCATGAGTATGTGCATCACATTATCAAAACTGCACACAAAAAAACACACACACAAAAAAACCTCACATCATTTTTAGATTACCTGAAACTTGTGACCTTGAAGTTGAAAACAAAAGGTCAAAAAAGTCCTCTATACACTGTGTCAGCCTTGTTATTTTATCTCTCCATAAAATTGTCAAGTTTTCTATTGAACAAATTCTAGGTGTACTTGTTCCTGCTGCTTTCATAAAAATTCAAAATTTAACACAGCAACCCCCCCCCCCCCCCCCCCCCCCAACACACACACACATACACAAAATAAAATACAAAAAACAACACAAAACGGAATATGTTCACTTCTGAGAATCTTCAATTCAGGTTAAAACAACAACATACTTTCTCCTTTGTTCCTTGGGAAGCTTGATGTCATTCTGCATTCTGAAGAGAAAAAAAAGTTAATGATCAAATAAAAAGCAAAGTATAATTACTCACTTTTGCAGAAAGCTCATCAAAATAACACATATGCACACACACATGGCTTTTAGTAATGAAGATATAATTTTTTATTCAAATAGTATCCTCCACACACTTGTAAATGTCAAAATGAAAACAAGGCATACCAGTATTACACCTAATGTAAGTGTTCATCAAATGATGTATGATAAAGAGATCCCAAAGTTATTCCTTCTTTGACATAGACGTCAAAATCAAAGCACCTCTATAGCACAAGTCTAAAATGTAAACCTCTAGCAGAACAAACAACAAATGGAGAAACAGAAACACCGACTGAATTCCTTCTGGTTTGATTCTGAAATGGCTGCGGACTGTCCCTCACCTGACATTGACCATGTCAGCGGGGGTACCCACAAACCCTCCAGTGGCTCCCGACACGCCTGCCAGCAGCACCTTCTGGTAAAATGGCATGGCCTGTCCATCCTTCTGCAAGTGCTTCTTGATTGTCTCGTACATTGCGAAACGTGTCATCGAGTAGGTCAGCTGCAACCAGTCAACCAGTCAATAATGATATTAATATGCCTTGGTGGTCAGAAGAACACAGCATTCCTCCCTGGGAACTACAAATCGTTATGCTCCATGTGTGAGCCTTGATCATCTTATAATGTTGCTTCATTGTTGCTACTGCTGTATATGCAGGGCTGTGTGGTGGATCAATATTGTTGTTGTTGTTGTTGCTACTGCTGCTGTATATGCAGGGCTGTGTGGTGGATCAATATTGTTGTTGTTGTTGTTGCTACTGCTGCTGTATATGCAGGGCTGTGTGGTGGATCAATGTTGTTGTTGTTGTTGTTGCTACTGCTGCTGTATATGCAGGGCTGTGTGGTGGATCAATGTTGTTGTTGTTGTTGCTACTGCTGCTGTATATGCAGGGCTGTGTGGTAGGTCCAGTTTGAGTGGTGCTGTGGCACACGTTGTTGGTGAACAGTTATATTAACTGTTGTTGATGAACAGATACACTAACTATTGTTGATGAACAGATACACTGATGTTGATGAACAGATACACTAACTGATGTTGATGAACAGTTACACTAACTGATGTTGATGAACAGATACACTAACTGATGTTGATGAACAGTTACACTAACTGATGTTGATGAACAGATACACTAACTGGCCTTCTCAAAACCCGTTGTGTCCCACAAGCAGAAGAAACAGAAACCAGAACTTAAAGATCTTCATTCACAATGCACCTTTGAGTTTATACTCTGTTTTAAGCTGGCTCTTGTCAGTAATGGTCAGCAGGACTGGACACACACAGCCTGTGTCCTACCACCCTCGTTGCAGGAACCATATCTCTGGTGCTGGTTACCAACCATGCATGCTCATGTCACCTGAGCAACAAGATCAGTGCATCCATGGGGAGCCATTAGGCCAGATGTTGCCTGGTGGTGCTTTTTACATCATGACCACAGTCAGGTTCTAAACTGGGAACACAGTCAATGGGGCATTTGTATTTTGATCTCATACATAGATCTACCAGTTCAAAAAAGCTTGACCAAACTGGTTTTGAAAAGGCTATTTCCTTTAATCCGTTTCAGGAACTAGGCAGAAAAGAAAGGATAACCGTTCAAATGGCAGAGAAGACAGCATCAACAGGTTTCACACTCACAGATTTTCTACAGCTAATGGTTTCACACAGAAATTCATAACCTTCACACAGTCCTGTATACTGAGTCCAAAACTGCATTTATTAGGGGGGCTGACCTGCACCACAATATGATACATAGGAAGATAGAGACAGAGAGAGAGAGTGTTGGGTGGATTGGGAGAGGGGGGGGAACAAGCAAGTAACTGATCACTGAGGCATTATATTGAGGTCTGGAAGACCTAAAGCAGAGTAAATCAGGTACGGAGACACAGGGAGAGAGGGAGAGACGCTGCTGTTGTGTTGCTTAATGTCCTTGGATGTCGGTTGACATATTAGGGACAAGCTGAGACCAATGCTGAAGCATGGTTCAGTATAGCTTTATGTCCACAGAAACCAGAAGGCTTGTTAAGACGGACAGCCCAGGATGGCCACCTCAACCCTCACACAGCTCCTGAACTATGCGGGAGAGAGAGAGTCCTACTCCTTTCATAAAGAGTCTATTAGGTACATCAGTGTTTACTTACTTACTTACTTAGATCAAAGTGTTAAAAGAATGAAGAATCAAGTAGTATATATATATATCATGTGTGTGTGTGTATAAGAATATAATACAGCATATTGTGTGAGACTTGAAGCCACAGTACACAACAGACCTGTCTCAAGACTGACGCTGAGAGTCCATTGTAGAGTCCCAATATTCCATCAGTTTTGACAACACGGACTCCCATTTGTATCAGGGTGACTTTCTCTTTTTGCGCAGTCTGCATGTGAACCTGGTTTGAAACAGAAAATTAAACAGTTACTTTGCATGAGAAACTAAACCAACCTTACCACCACCATCATCAGCACAAAAACAAACAAACAAACAAAAACTGTTATTTTGAGCTCCATCTGCAGAAACGTAGGGGAAGGGGGTAATGTTGTACATTTGTTAATTGTTTCCTTTTGTGAATGCCTCATATCAGTGGTAGTAATGTAACATTAGTATGTAAGTTGCATAGCAAGTCTACCCTGGTGAATCATAATTAATAATAGTAATGTGTTCTTTTACATTCTGTTTCTCCAAAATGAAGCACAGAGCCCAATACAAAGTACAGTAGAAACAAACTAACTAGCTTATGCATGTGGGTGCACACACACACACACACACACACACACACACACACACACACACACACACACACACACACACACACACACACACTACAACTGTCTAGGCACAGAAGTCCCAAACGCTGTGCTGCAGTGTCACTGAAATCTAACAAGTTGAAATATATTGTGAGAGAAAGTAGGGTCAGACTTGACAGTGAGGCGAGATGAGAAGCTGGTTCAGAAGATGACAGTGATGCCACCCCCACAGTGAGGGGTGCTGGTGCCGGGTGTGGGGATCATTTGACGGTGCAGCTGCTGGGGGCCAGGTCAGCAATTGTTGCTTCATCACCATGGGACTAGACCAGCACGCAACATGTGTCATACCATGTATGAATGCTAATTTCAGTGTTACTATCAGAACATGTATGAATGACACATCTTCACACATTGTGGACTGACATTAGTGACGTGCATACACTGACACGCAGCCAATTGCGATATCCCTTCCTGGCAAGAGCCTGGCATGGCAAGAGATGCAGGCACTGGAAAAAGCACAAAGCCAAGGACATTACTCCATCAACTGCCTGGAGGAGAGAGGCGTGGAAAGAGGAAGCACTATACAGTGTTCCTTAAAAGGACGACAGAGGGCCATCATCAATCAAGATGAACATTGGAACTGTTTTAAATGCAACACTGGGGAAACTTCTCAGAGATGGGGTAGAGCACATAGATACCAGCTTGAAATGAACTGAAGTGAACTGCTGCACAACGTATTCTCAGAGCACCATGCCATCAATACTGCACACCTCTCCTACAGCAACTCCATTGGCTCCCAATTTCTGAACAAATAAAATATAAAACTGCTTGCATATGTTACAATGCAATCACTGTTTTCCGCCCCCTCTTATCTTTCTGAGCTACTACACCTTGACAGTCTTTCCCGCTCTCTCCGCTCTTCGTCAGCCACACGCATGCTCAAACTCCAATGCTTCAACCACAAAACCCATTGCTTTTGCACTTCCTCACACTTTGGACCCCACATCCAGAACAATCTCCCCCAAGATATCAGGCACTCTGCTACTCTCTCTTCCTTCAACAGCAAACTCAAGACACTTCTCTTCTCAAAATATTTCAGTTAAGCAACATTGTCCTTCACCCCTATCAGTCTGTACAGTGTGTGTGTGCATGCATGCGTGTGTGCGTGTGTGCATCTTGCACATAGTTATGCTTGAACACTTGATGTCTACATTAAACAACATAGTTCAACCGAAAACGAGAAGTTATTTTGCTTCACATCTCATTTTTTCTTGTTTTTCACCATTTACTTGCTGGTTAAGTGTGGTTTTGTAGCTTGACAAAGGGCATTACCCTGAAAATTTGCAGATTGTGCGTTTTGTGTCCTAATAAACAAGCGTTCTTTTGAACCTCTTTTGTGTTTAGATGTCTACATTATGTGTTAGCTTTTGTTAAATTGCTGACATTTTCCATCTTAATGTACATTATGTGTGTCAAGGGTCATTCACCTGACAGGCTGGAGGTGTACTCGAGTTCTGCTGTGTTTTGTCCTTTTCTGTGGATGTAATGATTGTGTGACTGTGATTTTTGGTGTGGCTACTTCATCATGTATGGAAGTTTCATTTGGTGGGTCTTTTGTGGCCCTCCATCTATCAGAATGTTGCTACTATGCACTTTGTTTTCTACAAGGCTTTGTGTATTGAGCCATCAGTGTCAGCCATTCAGTTCACAAGCTACCTGTTTCTTGCACGTGCAAAGAGATGGCTTTCAACAGGGACAGGTGTTTGCCAAAGGTAAGCAATCCAAGCGTGTGTTCATACAATACGATCACGCTCAACTCCTTTATATGACACCTGCTCGTTTGACCCCAGACCTGATTTCTCACCTCCGCTCACTGCAAATCGGCACTGATTTGCTGAGAAAATGGTCTCGACGCGGAGGAAGAAGGAAGCAAAAACAATCCAAACAAGGCAATCACCTCCCTCCCTCATCCCTCTCATGGGCTGAAGGATTGATAAGCAATGATCAAGACTTAGTAGAAGATAGTAGGTCTGATATTCCTGTCCGGATTACCAGCCATGTCAACCATACTCCATCCATTCGTCAGTCCGGTGTGAATTTCAGCAACCTGATTTCCATCACCACACAAGACAGTCATGAATCCACTCATCAGTCTCAGAGTTGTATAAAGGTACTGTGCTTCAACTTGCAGTCATGCCAACAGATCGCCACTGATATTCATGATATGATCATAGACACTAATGCTGATGTATTGATGTCGACGGAAACGTGGCTATATTCCCATGGTGACAAGGCCTACATTGCTGCTATGACCCCAGCAGGCTACGACTTTCGTTCGTTCCCCCATGTAGGATCTAGAGGAGGTGGTACCAGCTTTGTCACGAGGACATCCCTGTCGACTTCCTTATCATTCAAGCCTCTTGATTACAGCTCTTTCAAAGCAGTGGAGATGCAGCTCTCATTTGACCATGTTTCTGTTGCTATCGTGTGTTTGTATCGACTGCCACCAAGTAAATGCAACAAACTGACCAACTCCATGTTTCTTGAGGAATTCTTGGAACTCTTATCTCAATATGCTGATTCTCACAGTGATACTGTGTACATTGGTGATTTTAACCTTCACTATGATGATTGTTCTGACGGACAAGTGAGCTGCCTGAAGACGATGTTGAGTGATCACAACCTGACTCAGCTTGTCAAAGTACCCACCCATAAGCGTGGCCATATCCTGGACTGGTTTGTGGTGCCCACCGAGAACGGCTGTTTCTGCTTTGACAGCATGCAGGACTACCCAGATCTGTCAGACCACAAAGCTGTCATCTTCACGCTGGCTGTAATGAAGCCTTCCCCGCACATGTGTCTTGTGACATATGTCTCTCCGACTTCCAGTCCAACGTGAGGACCTGGGTTGAGGCTGCCAGTCAGCAGTGTTCTGACTTCAGTCTGGAAGGCCTTGGGCTTCGTCAAGTTCTTGACCACCATGCCCTGTCCGTCACCAGACGCGTGAGAGACCGCCCTTCCGTCCCTTGGATGACCGAGGAGGTCAGGGAGGCTCAACAGAGACAGAGACTGGCGGAGCAATGGTGGAGAGCGACCCGTCTCACAGTCCACAATCTACGCCAAGGAGCGGGCTGCTGTGAAGGCGTGTGTTCAGAAGGCCACGAGACGGTTCTACTGTGAGAAGATCGATTCCAGTTCTTCCTGCAGGCAGCTCTTCGCTGTGTCCAGCGAACTGTTGGGCAAGTCCAGCACCACCCCTCTCCCATCAGACATCCCCCGTTCCGATCTGCCTGATCGGTTTTGTGACTTTTTCTCCAACAAGATTGACTGTATCCATGATGACCTGGACTCGCGCTCATGTGAGCCACCAACCTTTGCCATTTTTGATGGTCCACAGCTCTCTCAGTCTGATCATCTTAAAGTCACTGACAAAAAGTTGCATGCTTGATCCTATCCCTACTTCCATCACCAAACTGTGCCTTGATGACCTTGTTTTGTTAATCCCATTTGTTGTTAATGCCTCTCTTTCTACAGGTATAGTCCCTCCCCAGTTCAAGCAGGCTATTGTAACACCACTCTTGAAGAAGCCTGGACTCGACACAGATGATATGAATAACTTTCGTCCCATGTCAAATCTGTCTTTCATCTCAAAGATTCTTGAGAAAGTTGTCCTGATTCAGTAGAAAAAACATCTGTCTGGCAATAATCTTCTTGAAATCTTTCAGTCCGCTTACACTAGTTTCAGGCAAAACCACAGCACAGAGACTTGTAATGAGTGTCCTTGATGGTCTGCTTGGTAGCGCAGATGAAAGACTAGTTTCCCTGGTGGCTCTGCTTGATCTAAGTGCTGCTTTTGACACTTTGGACCATTCGATACTGCTGAAACGGCTTGAGACAACCTTTGGTGTTAGGGGTACAGTCCTCGGCTGGTTTGTCTCCTACCTGAGTGGCCGTTTTCAGTCAGTCATTGTTGATGGTGCTGTGTCTGCCTCCCACCCTCTTGTGTACGGCATGCCCCAGGGTTCCATGTTGGGACTGGTCTTGTTTACCTTGTACTCTCAGCGTTTGTCAGATGTGATTTCTGTCCATAATTGTGACTATCACAAGTACGCCGATGACACTGAGCTGTCCAAAAGTGCCCCACCCGATCAGTTCCTTTCTGTTCAATCCTGTATTCAGACATGTACTGATGATGTTCTGCTCCGGATGGATAGCAACAAGCTTAAGTTGAACACAGATAAGACTGAGGTTATGCCTGTTGGCTCTGCATCTTGTCTTGAATCGGTCGACAGTGAGTGTGCAAACACTGGCAGAAACAGTGTTCCTTTCAAAACATCGGTTAAATACCTTGGAGTCCATCTTGATAGAACACTGTCAGTGCAAAAGTACATCAGCAGCATCTGCTGTGTGTCTTTTCTAGAGCTCCGACATATCACATCAGTCCAACCGTACCTGTCCCAAAGCGCTGCGGCAAGACTTGTTGCGGCAATGGTCATATCCTGCCTTGATTATTGCAACTCAGTTTTCATAGGCCTACCAGCAGACCAGATCGCTCGGTTACAGTGGGTGCAAAATAATGCGGCATGGCTTGTGATGAAAAAAAGAAGATGAGATCATGTAACACTGCTTCCCAAGGAACTTCACTGGTTACCAGTAAAATTCCGCTTTCAGTACAAGATTGCAACTCTTGCTTACCACCATTTTGAGGGGTCTTTACCTCTTTATCTTTCTTCATCTCTCTGCACTTATGAATCGTCTCGCTCTCTCCAATCTTCTAATGAAAAGCTGCTAAAAATTCCAAAGTGAAATCTCAAATCATTTGGACAATATTCTTTCAGTTTCATGGCACCATCTCTCTGGAATTCTCTGCCGGCCACTCTAACAAATGTACCAACACTGTCTCAAATCAAATCGCAGCTAAAAACCTTCCTGTTTGCCCAGGCCTTCCTGAAGAATCTGAAGAAAGGTGTGTCTGTGTGTGGCAGTTGAATGTAGATGGATGCATATGGAAAGGGAGAGGGGGGAGGGAAGGAGGGGGGGGGGGAGCATGATAGATCTAGGCAAGAGAAGGAGGCATGGGTTGGGTGGGTGAAAAGACAGATCCAAATTGATGTCATTGTTTGAGATCATTAATATTTTGTTAATTGTTGTATGAGTGGACAAGCGGAGACTAGTGTGCGCATGTCATTGTGTGTGTGTGTGTGTGTGTGTGTGTGTGTGTGTGTGTGTGTGTGTGTGTGTGTGTGTGTGTGTGTGTGTGTATTGTTCAATAGGCGATAATGGTAATTAAAGCTACAATAATTAAGATTTTGTTTGCTGAAATATATGTTAATGTGTTTTTTGTGATAAGATGTTTGTACAGCACAGTGAGTTTAACTCTGGTTAAAGAATAATGCTTTATAAGAATTATTTATTATTATTATTACGTTAAGTCTATTCAGCGCTTTGAGCCACAGGGTGGGCGCTTTACAAATTTCAATTTTTTATTTAAAAAATAAATAAAAATAGACTGCAGGCAAAACTGAATGACGTTTCTGCACTGGTGTAGTCATGTTTTGCCCTTGGCACATTCTCTATCTGTAACACAAGCTGTTTACCCTGTCCTTGGCAAATATGCACACACCATGACCCATTTCCTGCAAACCTTTTCAACTATCACCTGTTCACCCAGCTGGTGTGACCCTGTGCCTACAACATGACACCCTGAAGAGCAAAATACCCACCACAGTCTGCCTAGTGACACATTTGTGTCACACTGTCAGAACCAACATTTTCATTACTTTCTGCTGTTATACTAACCAAATTTTAAAACAACTAATGTGTAATCTAGCTGTCAGAGCCAATCACAAGACAGCTAAAGTCAGAATTTTAAAGAGCTTTTAAAATGACATAAAGTCAAACAAACACACACACACAGACACCTGTTTCTTTATGTTTCGTAACCAATCCAAAAGCATAAGAAACAAGTGTTACCTGCTGTTTTCAAGCTTAGCTGAATTAACTCGCTATTTAAATTTCTAAAACATGGTACCTGGGTGGAACATTTACGACAGCCAAAGAGCCTTTCACACAGTCATTTACTGTTCGTTTATTCCTGGAGCATGAAGGGAACACATAGCAAGTACCACTGGCCTTTGTCCTCATGTCATGGTATGGTTTAATGATGACCACAAGTTTCTGATTGATGTAGCTGTGTGTGTGTGTATGTGTGTGTGTGTGTGTGTGTGTGTGTGTGTGTGTGTGTGTGTGTGTGTGTGTGTGTGTGCATGAGTGCATGCGTGTGTGTGTGTGTGCATGTGTGTGTGTAATAATAACTTACATAGTTTATAAAGCACCCTTTCTCGCAGGTCACAGCACTTTACAATTATTAACAACATTTACAGTGACAAAATGCACAAGCACTGCAAACAGAGTGAGTCAAGCATATATATATATAACCTGCTCATCACACACACACACACACATAAACATGTGTGTGTTTGTGTGTGTGTGTGTGTGTGTGTGTGTGTGTGTGTGTGTGTGTGTGTGTGTGTGTGTGTGTGTGTGTGTGTGTGTGTGTGTGTGTGTGTTTGTGTGCATGTGTGTGTATGTGCGTGTACGTGCATGCTTACCTGTGCATGTATATGAGGGTGTGTGAGGGGGATGGTGGGGGGGGGGGGGGGGGAGGGGAGCAGGAAGGGACCTGATGACCTCTTATATTGCAACTGCTAAGTGAATGATCCTTTTCCTAACCACTACAATCAAGCATGAACCCATTAATTTGGAAAAAACACATTACAAATTGATATTCCCACCCTCCATGAAGCATACAATTTCAACATTTTGAAGATTGACACTCTAAGGGCAGGGATGCACTTGCTGGAAAAAAGAGAGAAAGTGAAAAAAAAGGAAGTAAAAGCTGAGACTTGATTAGTGAGGTGAAGACAGCTGAGTCTGGAAGGATGCCAGGGTTTGGGCATGGTAGTACTAGTAGTCTCTGTGGGCAGGCTGCTCCAGTCAATGATTGTGTGGGGGAAAAAAAGAGATGTTCGTGTAATAAGTTCTGCAATATAGGACAGGGCACTGAAGTGGAAGGCCATGTCTTGGGTTTGTGTGTGTGTGTGTGTGTGTGTGTGTGTGTGTGTGTGTGTGTGTGTGTGTGTGTGTGTGTGTGTGTGTGTGTGCGTGCGTGTGCGTATGTGTGTGTGGCTAGTTTGGTTTGCTGAGGCTGTACTTCATGTTCACAGTGACAAAGCTGTAATGGATTTGAAGAGGTTGCTCAGTCTGTATCTTCTTCTGTGTTCCTGGAAGGATGGAGAGTCAAAGGATTGGATTATCGGGTCCACTCTTGATGTTTGCCAGCACTGATGTTGTACCCAATGGGCTGCCTATTTATGTACTGTTTCCATGGCTCTGAATCCTTTGGTGCTGTGTGGGTCCCAACGAAGCAGCTATACCAATATTGTATAGCTAAATATATGATTTTTAGCTAAACTCCAACAGTGGCAGTATGCCCAATCTTTCCCTTGGGTACAATCTGGGTATTAAACAGTATGGTATGAATGGGTATGTTTTGTACTGCAAACATGCACACGTACACACACTGGACTCGTGTTCAAAAGGTTACATGTTTTATCCCCAGCAGCAGTGTGTTACAACAGCAGCATGTAAAAGATCCCAGTCATTCTGCAAAAGGTGTAGGTGGCAGGTTATGCCAAACACAGGTATACATTCTCTCAGTCTCACTCTCAGCATAAACTAAAATTTATGTGTTATTAGTGACACAGTTATATTTATACTATAACAGTCATCAGAATGATGAAATTGTTACAGAAGAAGATAACTGATTTTAACACCCAATGAAGGCCATGCCCGTGTGCAAGATCTATAGCGTCTTCACCCTCCCCTGGCCATTTCTAAGACTACATGCATACGAATATTTTAAAAGACCTTCAAAAGATCCAGCGGATGTGTGCAGCATGCTGCTCCAGCACTGGCAAGTCCACCGAAATACCACCGCCCGATCCGGTCGCGTTTGCTTGCAGTCGATGCCATGTTGTTGACCGTCTTCGATATCCCCTTTCTGAAGCAAGACTTTAAACAAATTGTTCTAATCACGTTC
The DNA here is from genome assembly GCA_963584105.1 of Alviniconcha strummeri. Classification (NCBI taxonomy): domain Eukaryota; kingdom Metazoa; phylum Mollusca; class Gastropoda; family Provannidae; genus Alviniconcha; species Alviniconcha strummeri. The sequence continues at coordinate 45,950,493 of OY757541.1, forward strand.
GTCCAGTTGCAGACGAACTCGGGACATGCGCACGATCTGACGATGTGACCCCAGGTCAAAGCAAGGTGACAGAGAATTACCTCCCTTGGCTTTACGACAACTATATCAGCAAATTATCAGTTTCAGTGTTCCCAGAATCTTACCAAAATACATTTTATTATGCAGATTAACTTCTATGTCATTTTATTTAGCGTGTAGTGTTCTCTGTTTATTAAACTAAGTTGTAATAACGACAACAGCGACCTTGAAACACCTTCGGGGAGCTACCAATATCCAAGAAGCCACTACCCCTTTTGTGTGTGTGTGTGATTGTTAAAAAAAAGAAGAAGAAAAAGAGTATTATTATTATTATTGTAATATAACTGTCTGCATGCTGCTTTGACAAAGCAAACTGAATGAAAATTGGCACTTTTTCTTTTCTTTTTAAAGCGTTTGTTATAAGATCCCAACACATACTCAATAGGTTCAAAAGAATGCTATTTTTCGAGAAAAAACACACAAAACAACACAACATGCAAACAAAACAGGTGTTACTGTCCGAATAAATAGCGTTCTTAAGCAATGTGCACTTGGATCAGTGCGCTGGTCCATTCCTTTTATGTGTTTGATTTGTTTTCGAACGCTAGCAGTCATTTTGTTTCCGATTTTTGATCTTTTACACTTTATCAAAAAATCAAAAAAATCAATAAATAATAATAATAATAATAATTCCGATAATTCGTGTCTTCGATCATGACAAAGCATATGACTTAAAACAAAATAATCCAGAAACAGATGCCCTCATTTCTGCATATTCTGACAGTTTCCGTTGCCTAATCTTCTAGCGACACCTCTCGACGACTACTGTGATTACTCCCTCCTTTCGACTGATTTATGACAATCAAGCAACGAAAATGTAGCTTGTTGCACTGGACCATTGCACAAAGGCCCTCTCGACAGGCTGCGCAAAATGGCGAGCGAAAACGTGATGGAGTTGACCCGGCCCGGCCAAGAGGAGCCAGATGAAGAAGTAAGAGCTCTTTTTCTTCTTCTCGTTAGTATAGAGACCCATGGCAATGACTGACTTTCAGGGATCTGATATTTCGAAGAGTCTGCATATTACCGACTCGCGGGCAAACAAGGGAATAGAGTTCGTGGCCGGTTAGACTGCAGTTCAGTGGCGAGGGTTCGGCTTCTGGTCGAGACAGGGTGAGACATTGTCAGTTCCTCCGACTCAGCACTTTTGTAGATTCGTCACTGACTCAGTGTCTGTCTCGCCTTCGTGTGCACAAATGGCACTAAAATCCTCGAGCGCGTTAAAAATCCTTTTTTAGTTTTTAGGCCAAGTTACTTCAGTTTAGATGATCTAGCTCTTGAAAGTGATGAAACGTTATGTTCCGAGCGAAGTCGGAATTTCCGCAGAATTTTACGGAATGAGCTGCTTAGGGCTAGAATTCCTTGGATATGATCGATTAGCGATTGATTTGTAAGTGAACAATTTTTATTGTCAAGAGGATGTGCGTTTTGTAAAATCATGTTCAGATAATTGACAAGACACAAAATACTGTGTAAATTTGTCTTTGACAATTTATATTATATATATTAAGGAGCTTTCCAGAGGCTGGGTCAGTGGTTATTCATTGCATCAGAGTCAAATCAGTGATTGCAGTGAAAAGGCAATGGCCTTGGAAATGATACACATGCAGGGCACACACAAAATGATGTTTGAAACTATCAGTATCACAAGAAATAATGCAGGAAAATAAAAGCTGCACAAGATATAAGCCTAAAACAATGTTGTCCAGGATTTCTTGGAGTGTTGATGCCAAAAATAAGTATAACTGAAATGGGTTTTGGTTTTTTGTTGTTGTATTTTGATGTATTTGTGTGTGTGTGTGTGTGTGTGTGTGTGTGTGTGTGTGTGTGTGTGTGTTCCTAGGAGCACAAAAGTTTGTGTAAATTATAGTTTTTATACCTGTTGCAGTCATATTATCTCATAATCATATTATTATTTTTATACTATAGTATAGATTATACCTTGGTCAGTGACAGTGGTTACACTTACAGTTACAGCTTATGAATTTATATTTTAAAAAATTAACATCCCCGGAAAAAAAATCCCTTTATTGTTTCTGAAAGACAGCATATGCCTTATTGTAATTTGTATGGTCCAACCATTTGTCAGTGTTCACATTAAACTAATTTTTTTAATCTATTTTACCAGTTAAATCAAAGACAGATATATATATATATGATTATATATAAAATGGGATATACAGTGTGTCATTTTCAGTGTATGACTGACTGGGTCAATGATGGCTTTTGTGCAGGAGGAGCTGGATGAGACACTGTCAGAACGACTGTGGGGTCTGACAGAGATGTTTCCAGAGACAGTGCAGAAGGTCTTCTGCAATGTGCTTGGCTTGTCCATCTCAATGGTCAAGGCAAGCTACAGTCTGGGCCGCAGTGCCTTGTGGGTTGCAGCCTCCTCGGCTACCATCATGATCTTGCCCATTGTCTTCGAGTCAGAGCGTGCCCAGCAACAGGAACAGCAACTCCAGCAGCAAAGACAGGTAAGTGCAGTGGTTTGGTTAATGAATGAATGAAAATTTATATAATATAGCGCATAAAAAAACTTCCACACAAAACCTTGCATGTTCACAGCGCCAAATACACACAGTGCATGCATGCAAGCTCACGAAAGCTAAAAATTACCAAAGGACACTCACACCAAAAAATACAAACAGCCCCTACCCACCCACTAAAGTGCAACTGTACACAGCAGTCAAATGTAAAGATATATAACAGTTACAAATAATGATAACAGAAAAGAAACACATGCACGTGCGCGCGCACACACACACACACACACACACACACACACACAAAGTAATTGTGGCAATATTAACATCAACTGTTAAAGATCCCATTAACAGAGAGTACTCACGTTATTCTCAGTATGAAATAGGGTGTTTTATAACAGTTCAGTTTACATGATAGCAGCTGAAAGTGAAATATAATTATTCTGTCTGTTTATGTCACCAAATGGATCAACTTTTCATCCACTAGAGCCACAGTTTATACAGATCTATAAACACACCCACTGTATGGTCAGATGTCAAGGAGTGCATCATATTGCAAAATTTAACATATTTGTAGTTTATGCAACTCTCAAGATACAAATGATGTGGTAGAACTTTATTGTCTACATTTACTCTGTTTGAATGAAAATACAGCTTGCTGCCAAATAGCACTGGCATTTGCCATTATGCATTTGTTGTTTCTTGCCACTGCTTAAAAATATATATTTATATATTAAAAAATAATGTGTTTATAAATTAGAAGGAATGGTTAATGATACTAGCATATATATCCTATCCTTAGGATATGCTGGTATCATTAACCATTCCTTCTAAGTTCTAATTTATTGACAAATTATTTTTTAATATATAAATATCTATTTTTAAGCAGTTGGCATTTCACATATGATCATAATATACAGAAGAGTTTTGAAATGTGCAATTGCTTATGACGGACTTGATGTTAAAATCCAGTTACTAACTAACTGACCACTTTGCTCGCTCTGGTCATCTGCTTAGAATTGCTTCTGTTTTTGTTGTTTTTCTCTTCCGTATGGCAGTATGCATCTCTTTACACTGTCCATACTGCCCCTGTGTGCCATAGCATGCTCAAAGTCAAACATTGTTAATGTTTGGACACATGGTAAAAACATTGTTAATGTTTGGACACATGGAAACACAGCACATGTTACATCTGTAATGTAGCGGTGGAGTGTAGAACAGGACATTGACCCGGAGTCGGTCAAAAATTGAGACCACAGCAGGCGTATGGCAGCAATCAGGTTTTACTTGCTCAGCCGCAGACAGTTTTCAGCACACCCAAAATCCTCACGCTCACACATAGATAAGAGAACTGCGCGGGCCACAGGGAACACCTGCTATCGCTACGGTAAAAACGGCCCTCTGGCCCACAAAATGGCTGACAACTGTGTTTCCCTGGCCCGCACAAATACACTTTCCTCTACAATAACTAAACCAATTAAAACATGAAAAACATCAAATAAAAGCTACAGTTACAATCTTTTAAACTGTATAAACAAAATGTACACACATGACTTATTTTATTTACAACAAGAGTGGGAAGCATGGCTTGCGCCTGTCTATAAACAGATTCGTACAACTAAATCACAACTAACACAATGTACAAAATATAAATGCTACTAAAACTTACATCGGAATAAAGAGCACGCTCCCACAGTTAAAATGGTACATAACAATTACAATACAACACTCTGTAAGAGAAGCAAGACACACTCAAAGACTAGTACTAAAACAATCGGTGCGAACTTTCGCCTGGGGCGTGTTATCTTAGTCGCAGCAGCACTGATACAGTGATAGTGATATTAAGTAGCCTATGAATACAACTTGGCTTCTACAGTAAACAATACTTAATAAGTTAATTTCAACCCAAAATAAACACTAAACATGAAGTCAGCTAAGCAAAATACTATACCACAAAGTATTGATCAACACAGGATTACTTTAATTGAATCAAAACAACGTTTCACTACTATTCACTAGTACTAAACAAAGCGCGCCATGCAGACGATGGCTATAAAAGAATGGACCTAGAGAGGCATCGGCTACTGATCGATCCTGTGTCTAAATAAACATTGTAAGATGCCAAAATATATTACACATGGCTTAGTGCATAAAAAGGACTAGGTAAACAAACAAGCGGTCAAAATGTTAAGGGAGAAAGATTTGAAAATGGCGCGCACTGGCAGCTATCACCGGTTGGCTGTGTGAAGGCCATGTGGCGTTACGCCACTCGCCGCGCTTCAAAACAAAAGCGTTGTCTGCTCCGGTTCCCGGGTTACTATCAGTACAGTAATGAAATTGCTGTGGATCTGTTAACAGGGGTGGGATTATTGTAAAATGTATACAAAGAGCACTTGCTCACACATCAAACCCCAAAGATAAAATGTGGTAGGAGATAAAGATAAAAAGATAACATAACAGAAGAATCTCAAACAGAACACAGGCATTCACTATTTATACCTACTTAGTACTTCAGTAATGCTTCCATTTCCTTCTCAAAATAAACAGGTGGCATACACAGAAGTATGCATGTACACCCACCCACACATACAAACACATTGCAGACGCGTGTGCACACAATAAAGGCATCATACAGTATTACTTGAGATTTTTTTTTAAACAGTGACATCAACCATTTAAAACTGAAATAGCAACATCTTTATAATACTGAGCTATCATTAGAACTGGAAACTATCAGAATGTTGCATCAGTTTCTTGCAGATATTGTAGGCCAGTGTCCTTTTTGCAGCAGTTTTACAATCATTTGTTTTGTTGGTTTTTTTCCCTCTGGAAGTTCTTAGCTTGGTTCCCACTTGACAGGACTGTCATCTTAAAATATCAGACTTTGAAGTAGCCACCAATGTTGATGACTGCTGTTGGTGTGAATGGTAAAGACTTTGAAATAGCCACTGATGTTGACAACTGTTCAATGCAAGTGAGACTTTGAAATAGCCACTGATGTTGACAACTGTTCAATGCAAGTGAGACTTTGAAATAGCCACTGTGTTGACAACTGTTCAATGCAAGTGAGACTTTGAAATAGCCACTGATGTTGATGACTACTGTTGGTGTGAGTGATAGACTTTGAAACAGCCGCTGATGTTGATGACTACTGTTGGTGTGAGTGATAGACTTTGAAATAGCCACTGATGTTGATGACTACTGTTGGTGTGAGTGATAGACTTTGCAATAGCCACCACTGTTGATGACTACTGTTGGTGTGAGTGATAAAGACTTTGAAATAGCCACTGATGTTGATGACTACTGTTGGTGTGAGTGATAGACTTTGCAATAAATAGCCACTGATGTTGATGACTACTGTTGGTGTGATAGACTTTGAAATAGCCACTGATGTTGATGACTACTGTTGGTGTGTGTGATAGACTTTGCAATAGCCACCACTGTTGATGACTACTGTTGGTGTGAGTGATAAAGACTTTGCAATAGCCACCACTGTTGATGACTACTGTTGGTGTGAGTGATAAAGACTTTGAAATAGCCACTGATGTTGAGGACTACTGTTGGTGTGAGTGATAAAGACTTTGCAATAGCCACCACTGTTGATGACTACTGTTGGTGTGACTGATAAAGACTTTGAAATAGCCATCACTGTTGATGACTACTGTTGGTGTGACTGATAAAGACTTTGTTGTAGCCACCGATGTTGATGTAGCCACCGATGTTGAGGACTACTGTTGATGTGAGTGATTAAGACTTTGTTGTAGCTACCGATGTTGAGGTCTACTGTTGATGTGAGTGATAAAGACTTTGAAATAGCCATGGATGTTGAGGACTACTGTTGATGTGAGTGATAAAGCCTTTGATGTAGTCACCAGTGTTGAAGACTACTGTTGATGTGAGTGATAATAAACTGGAATGGGCTAATCCCTGCTGTTTGCTGACTGCTGCTTCCTCTGTTGCAGATTCTCCTGGGCCCCAATGCTGCCGTAGCGGGGACTGGCAGTCAGAACTTGTTGCCAGGCATGGGGATGATGCCCCCTGGAATGGTGCCCCCCAAGTGACCGTCACATCACTTCACAGTTCACTGCCACTCCACAACACGGGTGTCGCATGGGTGGTCAGCAGTGTGTCTGCAAATTCCACTTACAGTCATGCTGTTGGCACAAGTGTGTTTTGGTCTTTGTCATTTGTTAAATGTATTATGTGAGCCGTGAAAGTTTGGTGCATCTGTGTGTGTGTGTCAACTCACATTTTGACTTTGTACATATTCATGTGACATTTGTGATGTAGTGGAAGTGTTTAGATGAAGTTTGGGATATAAACATTATGTTGCATTTGTTGAAAATGAAAAGTTCATGAAGTTTTAACTCCGCTCAGTTCAAAAGGCAGGAGTCCAGAATAAGACAGTAATCAAGTTTTGCTGCTGTTCAGCTATTGACAAAACTGGGCAATGTCTCTGTCTTTGCTCTTTGGAAGGATTACTCGCATATTAGAAAGATTTCTCTGCAACTTGTAAGGTATTAATGACTTGTCCAATAAAATGAAAATAAAACTCATCCCACATTCTGTGTGTGTGTTTGCACGCGTGCATGTTAATCTGATAGTTTTCTTTATTTCCATTACACACATTCATCCACACAATAACAACACACATTTTCTTTGTGTTAAAATATTTACTCCTTGATAATGATGTGTAATGGATATGTATGAAGAATATTAGTATTGCAGTTATGGTACTTGGCAACTGAACCTGTTTATAACACAATTCATAATATACAATACATTGTGTACGTGTACACATTTCACAACAAACACCAGCAGCATGAAGCAAGCAGGCCATACATCATCAGGTAAGTAAACTGGTTTCAGGGGAAAAGGAATAAAATAAATACATATACACAGATATGTTTCCAAAGAACCACCATCAAGACTATACACTGTTAGTTCCACACAAAATGGTCATATTCAGCAGTTGTTGTTTCGGATGAGGGGTGAACATGTGTTATCTGCAGACTGAAGCTAGCATGTGGTATTTCATTGGTTTCTTCACTTTAGTCTTACAGTAAACCATATGCCGACAAATGAAAAATGATAAGACAGCAACAGCCTTATTTAAGACGGCAAGGCTTGCTCACAACAAAACAGCAGTGTATACGGTATCCTGGAATCCTCCGCTGACTGGGACTGATTCAATGACAAAATGACTTACATCCGCAGCTGGTTTTAAAAGTAGTCACCAACATAATTGTGTCAGGGTGAGGCCAGTTTCAAAACAGTAAAGGATTTGCTAGCGTGTCAAATTGCACATTAACACACAACCCTAGAAATGCACTCTGGTGAATGCTGATTTAAATATTTTGGTTAATAGCATAATAGTTAATAGAAATACAGAGTTGCTCTTTCAGTCTGTGCAAGATGGAACAACAAGAACTGAAGCAGAGAAAGTGAAAAGAGTACACAGTGATACTGTAGGAGGTGCCAGCATGAAAGTTATGTAAACATGGATGTAGATTGCAGCAACTGAACAGGGAGAAAAAAAGAAGAAAAAAACAAGCCCAGAAATGTTTCCTTGGGTTTCAGCTTTGTAAAAACTACCACTGGAATGGTGCACCTGAGATCTGTCATCTTGCACTGATCCTGCACGCACAACCATGAAAAGAAAAACACTGCTACTGAGTATCAACGAAAAGGTCCAGAATACTGGAGCATTAAGGGTCTCGCCATGTTGCACTGTATCTAAAACAAAAATAGAAAGCAATGTCACAGAGATTTCCCCTGCTTAATGTGTTTTTTGCTTCAAACTGTCTTTCCCCATTTTACTTTGGAGAATACGTCAGAAAAGGTTTCCCTGCAGCCTTAAATTTGAACTGTTTTTACTTTTGGCATTACAATTAAAGAACTGCTTGTTCTTCCCTTTCCACAGAGAGGGAAGGGGGCTTATATTGGGGGGGGGGGGGGGGGGGGACTCATATAAAACATTTCCCACAAACCATAAAACTTCCTTTATGCAAGAAGTCTGGAATGTATTATCTCGGAAAGAATACAAGGGAAACGTTGATGGTAAAGGGGAATATTCAAAATTTGGGGGCGAGAGGGAAAAATAAGCAAGTTTGGAACAACCCCAGTGCCTCAAGAAGATCAAAAGGATCCAGATGCAGCTTGGCTAGGTGTGGAAGACAACAACCAGAGAAAAAACAGTTGCCAACAAGTCATAATATCTGTTTAGCACATCACAGCAACCACACACTTTGTACAGTAAACGGTCCATCACCATGCAGCTCTATACAGTTCCAACCTGGGGGAAAAAATCGATCTACTACAAAAAAGCACCTGCTTCTATCATTCCCTTCACAACAAACTGGCAGCACTAGACACAAATAAGTGTTTTAATGTATGAGGGACTGGTCTATAAATATAACCACTCCATCAGTCCGTAAAACCTTTTGGCATCAATGGGGCCCACAGCCCGGAGACACTCCCACACAATGTCTAACAATGCCAACTCGTAACCAACAGTTTATCACTAACACAAAGCAGCAGAACCAGGAATCAACACTGAAAGCCCTGTCTGTCTGTTGTTTCTGTGTAACAACTAAGACATCACTGTACAACAACGTTGCATTTGCATAAGTGATTTTGATTGAAAGGCGAGCACCTGGCTGCGTGGGGAGAACACGTGGAAGCATCAGGGACAGACCAGCAACCAGGTCTATGGTTCACTGGTACCGACATGCAGTGCAGTCCGCATTGCGATTGCTGAGGTTTCCCTACAAACACCAGCTCAAAATCACACTGTTTAGTGGTGCATGTAGAATGTGCGTAAACTTAACATTGCTCCTCTCCCTCATAAAATGCTTCACCTGCGACTGATCGCCTGCATCTGTTATTGCACACATGAGCAAGTCAAGTTCTAAATAATATCGTCCCCATCCACCGTTGGAGGAAAACCAAGTCACAACAAAGTAGTGGTTATGGGTTACGTGTCTGTGAATACAATGAACGCTTTCCAATAGGTCACAAAATAATAAACTGATTATTAATGTAAACGCAAAAAGATGGCAGCAAGCCTAAATGCCTGCAAGCCAACAGACACAACTACTGGACACTGTGGATAAGAGATGTAGCATACACGTTCAGGAATGTAAACAAGATTTGTGCTTTGCATGACTTCGAAAAAATACAAGAGAGAGAAGACAAAAATGAGCTCCTTCACAAATATGGGAGAAAATGAGCAGATCTTTGACGAGAGAACGGGAAGAGGTACAGCCAGCTTCCCTCTTCAATGGAGACATTCACACAAAACAACCAGTGCAGAAAACCAGTGTCGCAAATTCAACTTCTTCCTCTCAGCAAATTATTGGTACAGGCTCCTCTCTGGCTTTCACAAGACTCCAAAGGCCAAAGTGTCAATGTAACCAAAGGCTGATGTTCTCTGTGCATTGCTGTTGGACACTTGGGGTAAAGCCTCAAGCACTAAAGCACAACAAAGTCTTTTCAGAGTTTCACCCACTTGATATATGAAATCGCTACATTCAGTGAAAACTTCATGAAAACACTACATAACAAAATGATGTTTTGGTTCCAGTTTGTGTTAGTGTACACTGGTGGTCCACAGCAGGACGTTGCCCACAAACTGCTGACTTTGCCCTGTGGTGAAAACAACACTGGTGGTCAGGTTCATGTTTTCTGGGACTGGCGACGATCCCCCTTGCCTGGCGTCTTCATCGATGAGGCAATCCCTTTGGCATCAAAGATGTAGGGCAGGGATGGGCTGCTCTTCGAACGCCGCAAGTCTGCAAGTAAACAGTTGTTTTAAATGAGAACTGTTCCCAGATTCATTTTCCACTTAATAATGTACAGGACCTTTGGGGGTCAATCAAAAAGAGGCAACTGGCAGCTTGACTGATGCAAGGTTGGAGATATTACCTTCTGACCCTATTGGGCAAAACAACTCAAAGTATGTATTTATCTGCCTTCACCATCAACCTTAAGGCGATAATGTACACTGAAACCTCTCCTTAATGGCCACCCAAAAATCAACAGAAAGAAATGTAGTGGTCTTGTGACTGGTTCATTCACATGGAAACAGAGGAACTGTTGCATGAAAACAAACAGAAAGTTAAGACAAAAGCATATTTTGTTCTGGAGGTGCCCAATCCCAAATAAAGGGTGCTGGAAAACCACAACTAAAAATATTTCCAAGAAAAGACTACCCTTGCAAATCTTGCACATGTAGTTGTTGCACCACCTAGAGTTTTGATCAGAGGTGTATATATTCAATTGTCCACACAAAGTTATATATAGGCTTCCCCTTTCAGCTGTGGCCCTCTTACTGTCAACTCCCCATAGCCCTGTTACTGACAACTCTCCATAGCCCTGGTGCTGACAACACCCCATAGCCCTGGTACTGACAACTCCCCATAGCCTTGCACAGTATCAATTTCAGGGCTTTGAAGACATGTCACACTGAAAGTACACTTTTCAGTAAAGTTTAAGCATGAACAGATTCATGACATCACATGCACAACTGTCACTGTTAACAGAAACATAAAAATGAAAAAGCAATAAAATAAAATAAAAATCCCACTGCATTTGCTAAACAAAATATTGCAGTATTACTGTAGTACTAGAGCAGGTACCATGCAACTGCACCCTAATACAGCAGTAATAGTTTGCCTCTTCCATACCCAGTTCTAAACCAGGTCAATAAGCACCCCAACCCCCATACTATCTTTTGCCTGTTGACATCGTCAGAGTCAAATGATGCCACATGACAGAACTATTTCATTATTTGTATGTTACTGCATTTGGCATCATATTTCTCCTTTGAAAAAATGTCAGGAATGTTCAAAAGTCTGATATTTTTCTCAGTGCTCTGCCCATGATTAATTACAATTTCTGTCCTTGACAGTCCCCCCTTCACTCTACCCACATGTGTTTTTAAAACTCTGTACTTTGACAATTGCATATGGTACATAGTTACAATTTCTGTCCTTGGCAGTCCCCCCTTCCCTCTCCCCACATGGGTTTTTAAAACTCTGTACTCTGACAGTTGCATATTGATTGATGATTGCTTATATAACGCTATTCTCCACTCTCTTGAGCAGACTCACTGCGCTCGCATGTGGTGCTACATGAGTGACTAGCTTTTTATAGCGCGTTTTTGAATATCCACCGACATGGTGTACTTACAGCACTGGCATGGCTGGTGCGTCTCGGCACAAGTTCTGTGTGCACCATACAACCATGCACCATGTCACTTCATGCAAAGCCACATACGTAAGGTGTATGCCTGTTTAACTGTAACCTGCCACCTGCACTTTTGGCAGAATGGCCGGGATCTTTTATGTGCTAATGACCGGGATCTTTTATGTGCTACTGTGGTAACACGGGGGTGGAACGGATACCGAAATAAGAGTCAGCACAGAAAGTCGACCCTGAAGAAGAAAATTCTCCCGCTGCTCCTGCAGGGATTCGAATCTGTGACCTTTCAGTCACGAGTCCGGCACTCTAACCACTGAACTATCCCCTATATTGTACACCGTTACAATTTCTGTCCTTGGCAGTCCCCCCTTCCCTCTCCCCACACAGGTTTTTGAAACTCTGTACTCTGACAGTTGCATATGGTACATATTCAACCCAAACCCAAAACTTAAATAATGGATGTGGGCAACGGCACACTATCAACAAATATTTAACACTAAACAGCAAATGTTAGATTATTATCTGCATCACAAAAAGAACAAACAAATATCACACCATGCTCAGGACAATAAGAACTATTGAACTGTAATACTTACTTAAGCAATGACTCACTAAACACAGACTGAACAGATGATGTTCAGCATTTGCAAACACTGAACAAATATGTGACTGTGTGAACACTGAGGATGGTAATTTACTGTAGGGTGGTCAGAAAGCACTGTGATTTCAGTTAGTGCATCACAAAGCACAACTATTTTCAGTGAGATCAAATTACAACCCTGGACAATTTGCAGCACTAATCTTTTCAAAAGTTGCTAGTCAGTAACCTGGCTTGGCTAAATGGGGAATCTGCTACATGTCTAGCATCTTCAGAACTTAGGCTGACTGAAATTCTGACTGATGCCAATTAACTCTGGTTATGCTGTGGAAAACTACTGTAACTCCGTCACAACCGCAATGCCTAAAATGAACACACACAAAACTAATAGCAAATCACATTTCTTTTTTCTCTCTCTCTCCATATTATATAAAAAGAATGTGTATAGATGAATATTTTGTTTGAATAAACTCTGTGAGTGCAGTGTCAGAATGTTTCCTATTGTGTTTAGAACTCTTTACAGCCACAGCACGGTCCCTGAAGTACACAAGATCACATCAGAATTTTCACTCATCCATCCAAATGCTCACATCATTCAGAGATGATGCAAAACAATCAGTATGAACTGTCAGTTCTGTGCACCCATGTACTTACCTATATCCCAGCAGTACACTTCAAACATGCCTGCTCCTTTAACCATATATCAAACACATCTGCTTTTTTTATATTTTTTTATCAAACATCAAATGATTTGTGTCTCCACGTAAGCCAATCACTGCATGTTGTCTGACCTTTGGGGTCAATACGCCTACGTCGATTGGAGTCCCGGCTGACATGCTCGGTGCTGGAGGAAGCGGAGTCGCGTCGCTGCGGGGCAGCCACGGAGGGGCTGGGACTTCTGGCCCTCTGGTGGAAGGAGGGCGCTACACACACACACACAACACCACAACATGCCAACTAGGCCGCAGCCAAACAACAGCCATCACAGTGGAACACTCACAGAAAAGGACTTGGCATCCTGACACCCAGTCAACCGTGATGGTTACACAGGGCAAAACTCTCACCCAACTCTTTTTCCACCAAACTCAGTTTTATATGCTGGCTCGCGCATCACTACTGCATCTTTTGTGCTTTCTCAAAATTTATTGCAGACACAACTCTTGGCCATGTTTCTCTTTCAGTTGTCACATCTCATGAAGAAATAAATCAGTTGCAAGGCCTGCAATGATCCAGGCATTCTTTGTACAGTAGACCACTGAAAACATTTCTCAAATAAAGATGGGGGGGGGGGTAGGTGGTGGGAGGAAGAGTGTGCTTGGTGGTGCTAGCTAGAATTAGAAAGGATTTTAAGCTTCAGTTTGTTCAGAAGCAAGCAAACCATGACACAGTTATGCTTGACTGCACAGTTCCAGCCTGGGTCTTTCAGAGGGTTCCACCATGCATGCACTCAACAAAACTCCAAAATGAATTGTTAAGAAACAGAAAGTAAAAGGAACAGAAACACAGAGCAACAGCAACAGAAGCAAAAGGTAACAGGAACACTTAAGTTCACATTACCATCACATCTGCTGAAAAAGACAAAAGAACACCACACATATATTTGTGACTGATTTCAAATGAAAGTGAGAAATACTAAACGTGAACATTTGTTAAACTAACACAAATTACAGTGACAACATAGTACGCTAAATGCACAATGTTCTGCTGCCAAGTTTTAGTCAGAGTTCCCCCAAACTGGTAATATTTTGCCATCAGTTTATACCTTCACCTATCCCCTACTGGGGGGCTGGGGGCAAGTGTAACACAGGACATACCCGTCAGGTAGTTTTACACAGAAATTAGACACAACAAAATTACAAAGAGAAGTCATTTACAGAGGTCAAACATTATCCAGTTTTGGAGGAACTCGAAATATTCTACATATCCATTGTGTAAAAGATGCCGACTAGCCACTGTGACAATAGTTGTACTGGCAAAATAGTGATACTGACAATAGTGAGACACACGTGATTAGTTCCCCTAGATAAGGGAGGGCCCTGCACACCTGTGGACGACACACACGCCGACTACCGGGTTACTCTGAGTGACTTACAGAGATTACTACTCTAGCATCCACTGACAAGCTACAGGCTCCCAGGAAAAAGGCCTAACACTGGAAGCAACGGAGTCAACACCGTACACCTCAAGGGTTGACCACTGGATCCACGGTCAGCGGCAGCAGCACAAAGACAATTGAAAACCACCCATCAACCACACAGATCAATAAGGAATTAAGGACTTCAAATGTAAATGTAACATATACCTGCCCAAACCTTCTACCTGTGTAGGGGGCACTAAGATTGGTTTACTGTTCTATATTTCCTTACCTGAGGAAGCATTTTTCTGCATGCCCTAACTGAAGGCTGTCTGTAACACTGTGAGCATACGCAGCAAGATAATGGGTCTTTGCAGTCCCACTGTGGGTCTTCACAGCCCCAATGTGGGTCTTTACAGTCCCTCCGTGGGTCTTTACAGCCCTACTGTGGGTCTTTACAGTCCCTCTGTGGGTCTTTACAACCCTACTGTGGGTCTTTAAGTCCCTCTGTGGGTCTTCACAGCTCCAATGTGGGTTTTTACAGTCCCTCCATGGGTCTTTACAGCCCTACTGTGGGTCTTTATCGTCCCTCTGTGGGTCTTTACAGCCCTACTGTGGGTCTTTAAGTCCTACTGTGGGTCTTTACAGCCTCCCCCCAATGGGTCTTACTGCCCTCTATGGGTCTTTACCATCCCATGGTGGGTCTTTACAGTCTCACTATGGGTCTTTACAGTTCCACTGTGGGTCTTTACACCCCAAACAGGGCATGTACACAGTGGGTCTTATAGCCTATTGTGGGTCTTCATAGTCCCATCACAGGTCCTCAAGCTGCAAATCCCACAATGGGCCTTTACAACTCCATGGAGAGCCCTTGCTGCTGGCCTTTACAACTCCATGGAGAGCCCTTGCTGCTGGCCTTTACAACTCCATGGAGAGCCCTTGCTGCTGGCCTTTACAACTCCATGGAGAGCCCTTGCTGCTGGCCTTTACAACTCCATGGAGAGCCCTTGCTGCTGGCCTTTACAGCTCCATGGAGAGCCCTTGCTGCTGGCCTTTACAGCTCCATGGAGAGCCCTTGCTGCTGGCCTTTACAACTCCATGGAGCCCTTGCTGCTGGCCTTTACAACTCCATGGAGAGCCCTTGCTGCTGGCCTTTACAGCTCCATGGAGAGCCCTTGCTGCTGGCCTTTACAGCTCCATGGTGAGCCTTTGCAGCAGGCCTTTACAGCAGATACAGCTAAGATCAGTTCTTCACAGAAAACCAAACCTTTTTCTGACCCACCCAATTGCTGCCCACAACTCACTTCTTCTGATGGGGCGCCTCATTCCTGAGTCGTGGAGTGCCTTATCCAGCTGTTCCCGGAGCAGATTGGTCTCGGCCTGGTACTCCTTTCGCAACTCTTGGTTCTCCTTCAGCGCCTGCAGGTACTGCGTCATGTTCTGGCGGTGCTCCTGCTCACCAACAACAGGCACACCATTATCAGCTGAACACCAGCAGAAAGTGCCGTTGCCGGCACAGTAGTTTACAGAACATTACATGGAAAATTCTCCTTTGGGCGTTTCGCGTGGGACATAAAGCACCTGAAGAAAGTTGTGAGGCTGTGTTCTGTGGAAGTTTACAGAACATTACATGGAAACAGTCTCCTCTGGGCATTTCACTTGGGACATAAAGCACCTGAAGAAATACAGAACATTACATGGAAACATTCTCCTTTGGGCGTTTCGCTTTGGACATAAAGCACCTGAAAAAAGTTGTGAGGTTGTGTTCTGTGGAAGTTTACAAAACTTTACATCGAAACACTCTCCTTTGGGCATTTCACTTGGGACATAAATGATAAAGCACCTGAAGAAAGTTGTGAGGCTGTGTTCTGTGGAAGTTTACAAAACATCACATGGATACATTCTTCTTTCTTGGGCGTTTCACTTGGGACCTAAAGAACCGGAAGAAAGTTTTGTGGCTGTGTTTTATGGAAGGGGCTTACTGCTTCCCCTCTGTCTCTCCGACAAACAGTGAGAGATGCGTACTGTTCACCAAACTGACCTGTTGTGTCCAGAACCACCAGTCAGATTTTTACTTATTGTGTTTTGCCCCAAGATGACTGGGTGTGACAAGTATCATAAATCCCACAACTGGGCATTACAATGTCATAAATCCCACAACTGGGCATTACAAGTGTCATAAATCCCACAACTGGGCATTACAAGTGTCATAAATCCCACAACTGGGCATTACAAGTGTAATAAATCCCACAACTGGGCATTACAAGTGTCATAAATCCCACAACTGGGCATTACAAGTGTCATAAATCCCACAACTGGGCATTACAAGTGTCATAAATCCCACAACTAGGTGTTACAAGTGTCATAAATCCCACAACTGGTTGTACAAGTGTCATAAATCCCACAACCGGGCATTACAAGTATCATACATCTGTAACTGGGTGTTACAAGTATCATGAATAATGCAGCTGGGCATTACAAGTATTACAAGCCCAGCAACTGGGCATTATAAGCATAATAAATCCTGCAACAGGGCATAACAAGTATCATAAATCCTGCAACCGGTCATTACAAGTATCAATGGGGGTTACAAGTATTACAAATCCCACAACTGGGCATAGGTGTCATAAATCCCACAACTGCGTGTTAAAAGTATCACAAATCCCACAATGGGGCAAAACAAGTATCATAATCCCACAACTGGGCGTTACAAGTATCATAAATCCCACAACGGGGCATAACAAGTATCCTAAATCCCACAACAGGGCATAACAAGTATCATAAATCCCACAACAGGGTGTTACAAGTATCACAAATCCCACGATGGTGCATAACAAGTATCATAAATCCCACAACTGGGTGTTACAAGTATCATAAATCCCACAACTGGGGGTTACAAGTATCATGTCTTTCTGTCTTTCCCACCACACCTCATTTTCAACAGCTGACTGTGAAGTTGCCACAGTCCAGACGCAACCAACTCCATGCTCCTTTACCACGGCAGGGAGGGGGTGGGAGTGTGGGGAGGGGGGCAGGGGACTTACCTCTATGGTGCGACAGGGACTTACCACTGTGGTGCGACGGGGACTCACCACTGTGGTGTGATGGGGACTTACCAGTGTGGTGTGATGGGGACTTACCTCTGTGGTGTGACAGGGACTTACCACTGTGGTGTGACGGGGACTTACCACTGTGGTGTGATGGGGACTTACCACTGTGGTGTGATGGGGACTTACCACTGTGGTGTGATGGGGACTCACCACTGTGGTGTGATGGGAACTTACCACTGTGGTGTGATGGGGACTTACCTCTGTGGTGTGACAGGGACTCACCACTGTGGTGTGACAGGGACTTACCACTGTGGTGTGACAGGGACTCACCACTGTGGTGTGACAGGGACTTACCACTGTGGTGTGATGGGGACTTACCTCTGTGGTGTGACAGGGACTCACCACTGTGGTGTGATGGGGACTTACCTCTGTGGTGCGATGCAGACTGTTTTCCAGGTTCTTCACCTGGGACCTCAGCTTCTGCAGCTCAGCATCCTTCACACGGATCATGATCTGAACAAAGTTGAAAACACACACATCCATGTCACACCAAACGTTCATAAATGCACACAGAGTCGGCCAAGTTGTTAGCACTCAACACAACACTGATGTACTAAATGAGTTTGTTCTTGCCTTTTTGGGTGAAAGACATTTTCTACCCAAATGATAATTATGATGTATCTCTACAGCATGAACCTCTTGCATAAAAACAGAGCTTTGTGCATTATACAAAATTCAACTATACACTACATCCACACCGAGACACTGATAAACATGTCTCAAAATATTCTCTTCTTCTTCACTCTCCTTCTTATGAAGGCAGTGATGATGTTTTTCAGAAGACAAATTGTTCACGTGTCTGTTTTCAACTCCCCTGCCACTGATGTTGCCACATTCCGTCTTCAAGGGTTGACCTGGTATGTGCTGTATTTTTTCCATGTCCAAGCAATGGTACGGCTGCGAACATTTGGGATTTTTAACATGTGGCAGATGTTAATGCAGGTGATGGCACATGGTGGGGCAGTACAAATAGCCAAGAGTCTGCACTGAAAGGGCATCCTGGGGAACAAATTCTTGCAGCACCAGGGAGTTGAACCTGCATCAGCAGTATGCCAGCCTGATATTCAACCAACTAAGCTACCTCCCCACTACAGGGAACTGAACCTGCATCAGCAGAATGCCAGCCCAATGTTCACCCAGCTGACCTACCTCCCCACCCCAAACTATTCTCAGAACTGTTGCTACTGTTTTGGTTGATCTGTTAATCCACAGGGTATGTGAAGAGCTTCGGTGGATATTCAAAAACATGCTATAAAAAGCTAGTCACTCATCAGAATCACACGCAAGTACAGTGAATCTGCTCGAGAGCAGAGAATAGCGGTATATAAAAGCAATCAACAACAGCAACAACAAGTGCATGCAAAGTGCCAAAGCATCTCACCTGGGCATCATAGAGTTCTTCCTCCATGGTGGCTGTGCCGGTGGTCAGGTTGGCAGGTCGGTTCTTGATGAAGTCCTTCAGCCGCTCAATCTCCTGGTTCACCATGTCATCCAGGTGGTCATTGCTGAAAACCAACACCAAGATACAGTCACTCAATCTCCTGGATCACCATGTCATCCAGGTGGTCATTGCTGAAAACCAACACCAAGATACAGTCACAGATCACCACGTCATCCAGGTGGTCATTGCTGAAAACCAACACCAAGATACAGTCACTCAATCTCCTGGATCACCATGTCATCCAGGTGGTCATTGCTGAAAACAAACACTACCATATATTCTCTGGCATTAAAACATGTGGAACCGGTCACCTGTGAAAGAAATTTACATGGAACACTGTTTTATTTCACATATTTGCAGGCTAAGGCCATGCAAATTATTTGTTAAAACTGAAGCAGTTGGATTATCTGATTTAAAAACAACAACTCCTCAGCAGCCAAAATCAGGAAGAAATGCTTGGATACACAAATGCTGTGGCTCTCTTTACAAAACTGGTGTTAAAACTAGTCAAAGTAAGCTGAAATGTGGACAAGAAGCAGTGAAACATGGAGGAGAAGCAGTCAAATGTGGAGAAGCAGTCAAATGTGGAGAAGCAATGAAATGTGGACAAGAAGCAGTGAATCATGGAGGAGAAGAAATGAAATGTGGAGAAGAAGCAGCGAAATGTCATGGAGAAGCAGTGAAACGTCAAGAAGAAGCAGCGAAATGTCATGGAGAAGCAGTGAAACGTCAAGAAGAAGCAGCGAAATGTCATGGAGAAGCAGTGAAACGTCAAGAAGAAGCAGCGAAATGTCATGGAGAAGCAGTGAAACGTCAAGAAGAAGCAGCGAAATGTCATGGAGAAGCAGTGAAACGTCAAGAAGAAGCAGCGAAATGTCATGGAGAAGCAGTGAAACGTCAAGAAGAAGCAGTGAAATGTGGTGAAGCATGGAGGAGAAGCAGTGAAATGTGGAGGACTGGCAGGGAAATGTGGAGGACTGGCAGGGAAATGTGGAGGACTGGCAGGGAAATGTGGAGAAGCAGTGAAACATGGACGAGGAGCAGTGGAACATGGATGAGAAGCAGTGAAATGTGGCGAAGCAGTGAATCATGGAGGAGAGGCAGTGAAACATGGTGGAGAAGCAGGAAATGTGGAGGTGCAGTGAGAGCTGAAGAGAGGTACCTCATGATAAGCTGGTTGATGTGACTCTCATAGTCTTGCTTGGTCTGACCCAGCTTGACTTCCAGCAGCTTGAGGTCCTCACACTTGCTGAAGTAGTGCATCCTCACCTGCTTCAGCTCCTCCTGGGTCTTCTCCAGCTCCGCCCTGTCACACCACCGTAACCCTCACATCTCAACAATACCAACTCGACCAGACATCTCAACAGTACCAACTCTACCAGACATCTCAACAATACCAACTCTACCAGACATCTCAACAGTACCAACTCTACCAGACATCTCAACAATACCAACTCTACCAGACATCTCAACAATGCCAACTCTACCAGACATCTCAACAATGCCAACCCTACCAGACATCTCAACAATACCAACCCTACCAGACATCTCAACAATACCAACTCTACCAGACATCTCAACACATTATCAACTCTATCACATATCTCAACATTACTGGCTTTACCACACATCTCAGCATTATCAACTCTGCTACACATCCCAGTATCAGCAACTCTGCTACATCACAATATCTGTCTCTCATGTCAGCAATATCAACTCTGCCACATCGTAAGCTACAACTCTGGAAAAAAACAATGAAATGTTACAGTAAGTGTAAAAAAGATGGACAGAACACAGAGAGAAAGGAGAAAGCGCTGAGCAGCAGAAGAATACAATAACTGACTGGTGTCGGCGGCGGATCTCGTTGACAAAGTCCTCGTTGTACATGGTGGTAAGGCACTCGCGGTACTTCACCCGCTCATGCTGCAGTTCTTCTTCATACGCCTTACGCATGGCATCCAGGGCTGCAAACAACACCAACAAATGGTCTGTAGACGTCTAGCTTGCACCCAACACAGCCTCAAACCCATTCTCACACACCCAAATCTCTCTCTCTCTCTCTCTCTCTCTCTCTCTCTCTCTCTCTCTCTCTCTCTCTCTCGCTCTCTCTCTCTCCACACAGAGACATGCATGCACACACACACACACAAGCACGCATGAATTCATGCATACATTTTCACAAATATGTAAATATATATACAAGCATTTATTTTTGGTCAACTGATCAGCACAAAGAAAAATTCCTCTTCACCCCCTCCATTCCATCACTCTGCACCAAGACTAGAACAGGACTCACCAGCTTTAGTGTTGCGTGTTTCCTCTGCCAATGCCTCATCTTTCTCTTTCTTTAGCAACTCCAGTTCCTGGAACACACATGAAAGCAGTCAGACCCTGACAGGCACCACCCCTTCTGGCAAGTATTTTGCTCATCAACCTGCCACTAAAACACCTTTTTTCTTTTTGTCACAGGATATGGTCACACTGTCCCTTTTTGGCTGAGCAACCTGCCACTAATACACCTTTTTTCATCACAGGATATGGTCACACCCCTTCAGGCAAGCATCTGGCTGAACAACCTGCCATTAATGCATCTTTCCCCCTTCGTCACAGGGCATGGTCACACATTCCCTTTTTGCCTCTGTTTTTTCTCCCTTCATCTGTATGCATGCTCCCCTCGACAGTTTCCCGTGACTGCAGGCCAGACAATCAACAACAGTGAACACAAAACCATGAAGATGGTCTAAGCAAAGAGTACACAAAACAGCTGACAGGCCAGACAATGAACAACAGTGAACACAAAACCATGAAGATGGTCTAAACGAAGAGTACACAAAACAGCTGACAGGCCAGACAATGAACAACAGTGAACACAAAACCATGAAGATGGTCTAAACGAAGAGTACATAAAACATCCGACAGGCCAGACAATGAACAACAGTGAACACAAAACCATGAAGATGGTCTAAGCAAAGAGTACACAAAACAGCTGACAGGCCAGACAATGAACAACAGTGAACACAAAACCATGAAGATGGTCTAAACGAAGAGTACACAAAACAGCTGACAGGCCAGACAATGAACAACAGTGAACACAAAACCATGAAGATGGTCTAAACGAAGAGTACATAAAACATCCGACAGGCCAGACAATGAACAACAGTGAACACAAAACCATGAAGATGGTCTAAACGAAGAGCACACAAAACAGCTGACAGGCCAGACAAGAGCAGCACTCCACAGCACACTGGCACTCACCTCCTCCACGTTGAGGCCCTTGTCATCTTTGTGGGGAGCATCTGGCGGTGGCTGGCGGGGTAGCGGTGGCAGCTCTTCATCTTCCGACTAAAACAGAAAGCACCCGCATCAAGCACATCATCCAGAACACATGACCACGTCACAGCCAACCCATCCTAATTACACCCAAGCACAAAGCTGGAAAACCAAGACGCAAGAGAATGGCGCTGGATGCCATCACACAAACCGACAGACATGTTGTGCCAACTACTGGCCTTCTTACAGCACAAATCAGCTGGAGAGAAGACGGAGAAGGTGGTGTAGCAATGGACAAGGCCGTCATCTCCTCAAGGTACACAGTTCATGACCACAGTACGGCCAGTCAGAGGAACAAAAGGACAACTTCAAAAGCAACATTGGAGACTCGACCTTTATGGCACCTGGCACTTTATATAAAACTCTACTGACTTATGTCAAACAGTCCTTCTTTCTTCTTAAAGTAACTGTTCCCCTCCCCCCACCCTTTCCCATCCACCCACCTCTAGCTGGACTCTCTCTCTCTCTCTCTCTCTCTCTCTCTCTCTCTCTCTCTCCCCTTTAATTTAGTATTTTTCAGAGGGAGGAGGAGGGGAGACTAAATGTCATGGAACGAACGACAGTAGGGGAGGCTGAACTGACCAACTCTCTCTCTCTCCCTCTCTCCCTTAATTTAGTATTTTTCAGAGGGATGAGGAGGGGAGACTAAATGTCATGGAACAAACGACTGTAGGGGAGGTTGAACTGACCAGCTCTGTGGTGTCAACGTCCTTCAGCTCCTTGTTGACTAGCTCCACCAGACTGTCCTTGTCGGCACTCACCACCTGACTCTTCATCTTGCTCAGGAAACGCTGTCAACACACATGACCACTGATGCATTCATCAAAGGAAAAAGGAAAAGCAAAAAAAAAAGCATACTGTCTGTGCCATTAATTGCTTATGTCCTTGTATCATTTCACTAGTGTTAGCCTGTACATCAGATTGTCTGGCAGACAAACACAAAATCAACACAGCTGTTGTTCCGCATGTGGTTTTGTGTATTTTTCAAAACAAAAACTCTGCTGGCATGCCATAATGCATGTGAATTTTTTTCCAAGATCTCAAGCTAGAATCTCCTTTCACTTTTTTTGTTTTTGTTTGTTAATGCTAAAAAATGATCCACCTGGACGAAGTAAGCAAATCACCAGCCTCTCATCCTGAGAGTGCAAGTCAGAGAGTGCAGACAGGAGGTTTTCCACACCTTGTATTTGTTCTTCAGCAGCAGCATCTGTTTGGTGACCACCTGCAGCTTGTCGCTCAGCTGCGTCTCCGACTCCTCCTCATTGGCCCGGATGGCACTGACAGCTGTCATGACGTCCTGACGCATGCGCTCCACTTCATCGTCGTGCTGGTTGCTCATGGAGCGCAGCTCCACCTCCAGGGCCCTGCAGCGCTCCTCAAAGTGTTCACGTTCCTGCTGGGCTTCCTCCCACACGTGCTCCACCTGCCGACCAGCACATCACCAGTACATTTCAGATTTCTAACATATCTGTTCTCATATAAAGCAACATGAAAATGTGCATTGTGGTGTACAGTAGAGAACTGTTCAAAGTATGAAATGATTGCTACATATGCAAGTGCATGCAAGCAAAGTACACCCATGCCAAAAAGATACTTGAAAGTGCACATCCAGGCACTCACACGCAAACACACACACACACATACACACACACACGCACACACACATACACACACACACGCACACACACACACACACACGCACATGCTCACCCTCCCCACACACACACACATGCATGCACATACACGCACATGCTCACATATATATATATATACACACACAGTGACACACACACATGCATGCATGCATGCATGGATGCATGCATGCATATGCACATGTGCACACACACACACACACTCTCTTTCCCCCTGAAGCAGGTGTGCATGCACATGAAGGAGAATGGATGCTGCAAATTTAGGAGCTGTGTCAACAGTTACACACACATTTCAACAATCCCTCAGGGAGCGAAGAGATGAAAACAACAAGGATGATAATGACTGCGCAACCAACTCACCTTGCTCTCCTCCTGCTTGAAGAGATCCACATGCACCTCATGGCGCTGCTGAGCCAGGTTCAACTCATCCTGAACCTTCTGCTCCAGTTGACGAACATGCTCCTCCACCTGCTGCCAGTCATGCCCTTTGACCACGCCCTCCAGCTTGCCCACCTGGGAGGCGATGACCCGTAGCGTTTCCATCTCATCGTCGTACTTGGTGTCCAGGACTTCTTCCAGCGGCACCAGAACTTGGTAGATGTCGCTCTCTCCATCCTGGCTTCCTTCCGTGGTCAGCTGGGGTTTGGAGCGTGCCGGGCGAGCCACTTTGAGTGCGTCCATCTCTTGCTCGTGCAGCAGTTTCAGTTTGTACATCATGAAGGTGGTCTGAGCCGCAAACACTGCCTCCCGCACTAAAATGTCACTGTACTGGGAAGCAGTCTTGGGGTGGGGCACACTGGGAATGTCTGCTGCTGTGACATTTTGGTCTGCACAGCAGGAAAAGCAGTGAGTTTGGGTACACCAAAGAATAGCACTATACAAAAGTTATCTATCAATGTTACACATCTATACAGAATATTTTCCATCCCATTAATATTTTCAACATAAATTCAACACTGCAGTGAGAGTTCCATGTAATTTGTGTAAGTGTGTGTGTGTGTGTGTGTGTGTGTGTGTGTGTGTGTGTGTGTGTGTGTGTGTGTGTGTGTGTGTGTGTGTGTGTGAACAGAGGTTGTAAGAATGACCAGCATAATTTGCACCTTAATAAATACGTTATTGAAGTTGCATGTACAAAAGATGGAAAAGAACAGACAGAGACAGACAGACAGAGACAATATAGAGACAGACAGACAGACAGAGACAGAGACAGAGATAACAACAACAACAAAAAAAGAGAAGAGAGACTAGAGAGAGAGCAGTACGATGATACACCTGGCTCCCACCTGTGAGCATCTTGTTGACCTGCGACTGCTTGGACCTTGCTTCCGACTGAAGAGCTTCTGCCAAACTGTGCACGAACGAGCAGAGGCCTTTTTGTAGGGCCCGGTGGTCATCGTCCTCTTCCTCCTCCTCGCCCGCCTCCTCCTCCTCCTCCTCTTCCACCTCCATCTCTGCCAGCAGGGTGGTGTCACCCAACTTTAGCAGCTCCAGGAGGAAGTTGACGTGAGCGCAGAGAATGGAGCGCAGAGACATGATCTCCCCAAAGTTGTTGATGGAACTGTCCAAAGACTGGAAGGGAACCTCCACTTTGTTCTCACTCTCCGGATGGCTGGCATAAGTGGCATGCTCCTGCCGGATGGCTGTCATGACAACCTCACGGTCAGCCCGCAGCTGGTTCACCATCATGTCCCAGCGGTGAGCTGTCTGTGTGTCGCTGGCACCGCGCACTTTCTCCTTGTAGCGCTGGATGTGTTTCTCCATGATGGTGGACACCTCTGAACACACAGCATCCAGAACATTCTCTGGACCCTCAACGATTGTCATCTCCTCACTCTCCTTGGAGATGATGATCGCCAATGCCTGAATCATCTTCTCCTGATACACCTGAGCCACATCCATCACTGCTTTGTGTCGTTCTTTTAACCGATCAACAGAAAAGTCCCTGACGCTACTGGCTGACTGTGTGATATGGGGACTTTCTGCGAACTGCTTTTTGAGACTGCAGAGTGCAAAAGTTAATTCTCCCTGAACCAGAGATCGTGTGGTCAGGTGACTTGCTGAGGACCACAGCTCATCACAAGTTTTGTCCAAGTTCTGACCTATGTAGGAGTCTAACTGAGATCTCATGATGGCCTCTGCGGCCAGGAGTTTAGGCTGTGCCTTCTTCTCCTCCTCCTCCTTGGCATCCTCTTTGCTGAGGTGAGAGTCTTTAGAGAAGCCAGTGGAACACAGATGCCCCTCCACCATAATCTTCTCTGCCATAATGTCTGCCTGCACTCGCAATACATCAGCACTGGCTCCCGTCACACACAGAGTCCTTAACTCTCTGTCCAGCTTCTGGTGGAGCGAGAGCACCTTGGAGTTCAGCACACTGAGTTCACGCATCACTGGGTCTTGCTCCTCCTCTTCCTCCGTCTCCTTGTTTTCCAGTAGGTGAGACATCTCCACCAAGATGAGAGCTTCCAGCGACAGGCGGTCTGCGTAGGCCTGAAGTTTGTTCTTGCTGTCGGCGCTGTCTGGACCCAGGCTCTCCAGTCTGTCCTTGCTGATGACAGCTTTCTGAGCAGTGAGAAGCTGCATCATGCGCCAGTCATAGTTGGAGAACCTGGAGTGCTGTTTGACATACTCACACAGATTGGCCAGGCGTTCACGCACATCCTCCACAGTGGTGGCCTCCCCTTCTTCATCATCGCTGTCTTCAGCTTCATCCTCCAAACAGTCCAGTTGTTCCCCGATCTCCTGAATCCTCTCCACAATTTCTTGCATGCACCGTGCCATGCTGGAGGCACTGCTCTCCATGACATCTGGGCACCCTGCGGAAATGCCAAGCCCCTCGGAGCTGGGGCTGGGGTTATGGCCTGGGTTGCCCGCACCGAGGCTGCCCACCCCCTCCTCCTGAACCATGAGACTCAGCTTGCCCAGCTTGTGGCTGCAGTCATCAAGGCGCGACACGAGAGCCTGCTGATTTGACAAAGCCCCCACAGGGTTCGGGGAAGACCTGACGATGTCTGTCATCTCTTTGCCGGCAGTGTCCAGCTTCTGTCGCAGTTCCTTCAACCTTGAAATGACCATGTGGCTGTCCTGAGATGACACAGTCACCTCAGACGAGGAGGGACTCCCACCAGCAGGTTCGGTGGACACCTCAGCCAGGGCCTTCTCCAGGACATTGATCTGAATGTCTAGCTGACTCAGCTTTTCCTTGATCTCGTGTGAGGCATCCAGCTGCCCTGAAGGGGACGGAGGCTGGACCTGGTCCATCCCGGCCGACAGAGTGGCTGAGCCCTGCTTGGCAGCCAGTTGGGAAGACAGCTGGTCCACCCTTTGCAGTAAGCCCTCCAACTGTACACACAACAAAACAACCATCACTCTTTTGGGTGGGGCCAGGGTAGGGGGATATGTCACGGTTTTGTTTGTTTGTGACAGTTTATAGCCAAAATAAGTTTCTTTTAAATCTTATTGAAAATTTGGTTCCCTTCTGATGAAAGCCAGCCATGACAGCAGAGTCGAGCCAAACCCCCCCCCCCCCAATCTGTACGTGCAAAAATATGAACAGCAGAAACACAGAGATTTTTTTCATTTCAGAGAGGACAAAAGTTACCAAAAATGAATATGAATACTTCTCCACCAGCATCAGGTCCAGTCTGACTGACACGATGCTCACATGAGATGTATACTGAGAAAGTCTGTGTATTACTATAAGTGATCAATTTTCATAAACGTGGGAAGGCGAGAGACATTGTGGAAGTTTCACCAAAAGGTAGCTCTTTATTCTATTCATGGCAAACAATGGCTACCAGTCTATCACATGATCGTTTATGATGATGATGACTGTCAATTTGTAGAGTGCTCCGAACATCCATGGAAAAGCCATTTAATGCAATAAATTAATACTTAAAAGTGAATCGAAACAACTGATACAGTAGACTCAGAAAGACAGAAAAAGATGGAGAAACAGGGACAAACAATAGGACAGAGACAGGGACAGAAAGACAGACAGCGAAAAGAGAAACAGGAATAACAGGAGCGGCAAGGACAGAAAGACAGACAGAAAAAAGACAGAGAAACAGGAACAACAGGAGAGAGACAGGGACAGAAAGACAGAAGAGACAGAGAAACAGGAACAACAGGAGAGAGACAGGGACAGAAAGACAAATAGAAAAAGACAAAGAAACTGGGACAACAGGACAGAGACAGGAACAGAAAGACAGAAAAAGACAAAGAAACAGGAACAACAGGAGAGAAACAGGGACAGACAAACAGAAAAAGACAATGAAACAGGGACAACAGGACAGAGACAGACACACAAACAGAAAAAGACAAAGAAACAGGGACAACAGGACAGAGACAGGAACAGAAAGACAGAAAAAGAAACAGGAACAACAGGAGAGAAACGGGGACAGACAGACAAACAGAAAAGACAAAAAAATAGGGACAACAGGACAGAGACAGACAGACAAACAGAAAAAGACAAAGAAACAGGGACAACAGGAGAGAAACCGGGACAGACAGACAAACAGAAAAGACAAAGAAATAGGGACAACAGGACAAAGACAGAGACAGACAGACAAACAGAAAAAGACAAAGAAACAGGGACAACAGGAGAGAAACCGGGACAGACAGACAAACAGAAAAGACAAAGAAATAGAGACAACAGGACAGAGACAGAGACAGACAGACAAACAGAAAAAGACAAAGAAACAGGGACAACAGGAGAGAAACCGGGACAGACAGACAAACAGAAAAGACAAAGAAATAGAGACAACAGGACAGAGACAGAGACAGACAGACAAACAGAAAAAGACAAAGAAACAGGGACAACAGGACAGAGACAGGAACAGAAAGACAGAAAAAGAAACAGGAACAACAGGAGAGAAACGGGGACAGACAGACAAACAGAAAAGACAAAGAAATAGGGACAACAGGACAGAGACAGGGACAGACAGACAAGCACAGAGAAAAGGTTAGCAGGAAGATAGACAAAGGTACTCAAGACCTGGGGCTGAGACACAGGAACAGAGACAGTATCTGATTGTCCTCACCTCCTGCCTGTAAGTTCCGGCCATGGTGTCGACCGTTTCCTGCAGCTGCCTGTCCTTTCTCTCCAGCTCGTCGTAAGAGCTGTAGACCTCGTTCACCTCCTTCTTCAGCTTCTTCAGCTCCGCCACCACACGGTCAAACTTGCCCTTCAGTCCCTGGTACTCCTCCAGAATTGCTGCACTGCTGGACATGGCGTTCACGGTGATTGTGTGCTGATAGTCAGCGCCAGAACCATCAGTCACCATGCCCTGGGATCCCTCCTGCAGGGTCTCCTGGATCAGCAGGCATCGGTGCCCTATCTCATCCACCATCTCCACCAGAGCTGACGCCTCCTCCTTGGCCTCCTCAGACAAGGAGCACAGGTAGGCGGTGAAGCGACTGTGAAGCTGCATGAGCAGGGTGTTGACATCTTTGAGGTCCGAGTCCAGGATGAGGATGTTGTGTAAAAGGTCAGTCTGCTCTGTCATTGTGGATTTGCCAAGCTCCAGGTCCTCAAACTTTTCCATCAGCTTCAGCTGCAGCCCCTGAATCTGCTTGTTCAGGTCCTGGATCGTTCTCTCCAGCTCCGCCTTTTCGGGGTCAGAGGAGGAAGCTGGGGTTTGGCTAAGGCGGGTTGACAGCTGGGTGTTCTCTTGCTTGAGCTTGTCAAGGTGCTGCCTCAGAGTGGCATTGTCCGTCTCAAAGTGCTCCACTTTGTCCTTAAGGGAGAGGACATGCCTCTCCAAGGAGTCAATCTGGTCCTGCAGCTGCACCTTCTCATCCTGCAGTGTCTCCAGGTTTTGCACCAGCTCAGAGTTCTCGCTCATCTCTGCTTGCAACTCCTCCTGCATGTCCACCATCTTGCGGTCATTCTCGATGAGCTTTTCCTCCAGCTGGGAAATGATGTCATCCTTCTCTCCAAGCAGGTCTGCCATGTTGGTTGTCATATTGTCCTGCATTGTTGACTGTCGTTCCTGGGCCGAACACAGCTGGCTCTTCAGCTCCTCCAGGTGGTTCTCGAGGTCATCCCGCTCACGACCAAATTCACGCTCAAGCTCCCCAACCTGCTCCTCAAAGTCAGTCTGCATCTTTTGCATCTTGGAGTCCTTCTCGTGGAGCTGGGCGTGAGCCTTGTGCAGCTCACGGTCCTTGTTGTCTAGCTGCTCCTTCAGCTGGTTGTACTCATGCTCCACAGCCTTCAGCTTCAGGATCTCCCGCTCCTGCTCACGCGTCTTCTGCTGGTGCTGCTTGGTCTCCGATTCCAGGCGACGGCACTCCCGCTCTTTGGTCAGCATGGTCTCCCTTGTGCGCTCCAGCTTGTGGGTGCTGTCCTTCACCTGAAGCAGTCACATCAACAACAGTGAATAACACTTGTGTGGACTGTCCTTCATGTGAGGCAGTCACATGAACACCAATGAATAACACTTGTGTGGGCTGTCCTTCACCTGAACAACTAATAACATTTGTGTGGCCAGGGTAACCAAAAGTGGGTAGAGAATTTTACTGCCCTCTTTAAACGACTGAAAACCAATGGGATGAGAAAATCCTCACTTGACTCACAATCAAGATAAAAACCTGCAACTTCCTTTCTGTAACTGTCAAAATTCAAAACAGAACCCACGTCAGATCTTTACATGAACAGAATTTAGACCACAGTTGTCTGATAAATGTGCACAAAGCAGTGGCCACAAAACACAACTCAAGGCATGGTCCTTACACAGAACTCAAAGAAGAGGCAGCCCTGTACAAATGTACAGCAAACCCTCACCTGTCCCTCCAGTGTTCTGATTCGTCGGTTCCACTCTGACGACAGCTTCAGAAACTTGTCTTTCTCCTGTTTGTATTCCTTCAGGGCTTCAGACAGCGCCTTCTCCGTGCCAGTCAGCTTGGAGACGGACATGTCCAGCTTGGATTTGAGCGACTCGATCTCCACGCGCTGTTTCTGCACAGTGTCCTTGGCTTCCTTCAGCTGGCGCTTCATGGTCTGCACCTGTTGACGCCGCAGTCAGTCGTAACTTTTTAACACCCAGCCCTCGGTCACATCCTGTCAGTCGTCGCTTTTTAACACCCAGCCCTGGGTCACATCCTGTCAGTCGTCACTTTTTAACACCCAGCCCTGGGTCACATCCTGTCAGTTGTCGCTTTTTAACGCCCAGCCCTGGGTCACATCCTGTCAGTCGCCGCTTTTTAACGCCCAGCCCTGGGTCACATCCTGTCAGTTGTCGCTTTTTAACGCCCAGCCCTAGGTCACATCCTGTCAGTTGCTGCTTTTTAACGCCCAGCCCTAGGTCACATCCTGTCAGTTGCTGCTTTTTAACGCCCAGCCCTAGGTCACATCCTGTCAGTTGCCACTTTTTAACGCCCAGTCCAATGACATCTAGTCAGTTGCCACTTTTTAACGCCCAGTCCAATCACATCTAGTCAGTTGCCACTATTTAACGCCCAGTCCAATGACATCTAGTCAGTTGCCACTTTTTAACGCCCAGTCCAATGACATCTAGTCAGTTGCCACTTTTTAACGCCCAGCCCTAGGTCACATCCAGTCAGTTGCCGGTTTTTAATGCCCAGTCTGTGTTGGGTCAATCTGCTAGTGCTAGGAAACTCTGGGAAAGAGCAAGAGGAGACTGTGCCTGTACCTGTGTTGGGTCACAGGTGGGAAAGAGAGAGAGGAGACTGTGCCTGTACCTGTGTTGGGTCACAGGTGGGAAAGAGAGAGAGGAGACTGTGCCTGTACCTGTGTTGGGTCACAGGTGGGAAAGCGAGAAAGAAGACTGTGCCCGTACCTGTGCCAGGTCACAGGTGGGAAAGAGAGGAGACAGTGCCTGTACCTGTGTTGGGTCACAGGTGGGAAAGTGAGACAGGAGACTGTGCCTGTACCTGTGCTTGGTCACAGGTGGGAAAAAGAGAGAGAGGAGACAGTGCCCGTACCTGTGCCGGGTCACACATGAGAAGGAGAGAGAGAGGAGACTGTGCCTGTACCTATGTTGGGTCACAGGTGGGAAGAAAGCGAGAGAGAGGAGACTGTGCCTGTATCTGTGTTGGGTCACAGGTGGGAAAGCAAGAAAGGAGACTGTGCCCATACCTATGCTGGGTCACAGGTGGGAAAGAGAGAGAGGAGACTGTGCCTGTACCTGGATTGGGTCATAGGTAGGAAAAAGAGAGAGGAAACTGTGCCTGTACCTGGATTGGGCCACAGATGGGAAAGAGACAGAGGAGACTGCTTGTACCTGTGTTGGGTCACAGGTGGGAAAGACAGAGACAGGAGACCGCCTGTACCTGTGCTGGGTCACAGGTGGGAAAGTGAGAAAGGAGACTGTGCCTGTACCTGTGCTACCCAGCAGGTGGGAAAGTGAGAAAGGAGACTGTGCCGGGTCACAGGTGGGAAAGAGAGAGAAGAGGCCATGCCTGTACCTGTGCTGGGTCACAGGTGAGAAAGAGAGAGGAGACTGCCTGTACCTGTGCTGGGTCACAGGTGGGAAAGCGAGAGAGGAGACTGTACCTGTACTTGTGTTGGGTCACAGGTGGGAAAGCGAGAGAGGAGACTGTACCTGTACTTGTGTTGGGTCACAGGTGGGAAAGCGAGAGAGGAGACTGTACCTGTACTTGTGTTGGGTCACAGGTGGGAAAGCGAGAAAGGAGACTGTGCCTGTACCTATGTTGGGTCACAGGTGGGAAAGCGAGAGAGGAGATTGTACCTGTACTTGTGTTGGGTCACAGGTGGGAAAGCGAGAGAGGAGATTGTACCTGTACTTGTGTTGGGTCACTGGTGGGAAAGCGAGAAAGGAGACTGTGCCTGTACCTGTGTTGGGTCACAGGTGGGAAAGCGAGAAAGAAGACTGTGCCTGTACCTGTGCTAGGTCACAGGTGGGAAAATGAGAGAAAGGAGACTGTGCCTGTACCTGTGCCGGGTCAATCTGCTGGGCTGATCCCTGACTCCAGCGCCCACTGTGTCCGCTGCCATAGCTGCTGTCCAGGCTCTGAAGACAGTTTACAGCTCACACTTTACTCACTGGCACCAACACTACTGCAGCTACTGTATAATAAGCATTTCAGATAGGCTGCAAAATTTAGGTTTTGTAAGTTTGACACTGGGGGAGTAAGTAAGTTGGTGTTTTACGCCCAGTCAACCGGTATGGTTATATCAGGGCAATGACGCTGGGGGAGAAAAAGAAAAGAAAAAAAAACTTGAAAGAAACACACGCACACACGCACACACACACACACACACACACACACACACACACAGAATAATTACAAACAAATTTCATTCAATCACAATTTGCTCCTGTCTACAGATCAAACATCAGCATGAATAGATAACTTCACTTGCATCCCACATTACTATGAGCATGGACGAAAATGAATATCTGGATTAAACACTGGCATGAACACTGGTATAAACAGAAGGTGATGGGGAGGCAGTAATGGCTAGCAGTGATGTTAATGAGAAAAGAGAAGCTGGTGGGAGTACATGGGGAAGGAGAAGGTGGGGCAGTTAACACAGATATGTACATAGCTACACGGCAGTACAGTGAGATTCAGCCTCAGTCACTGTGTCTGCACCTCTTACACAAAACAACCAACAGTTGCACTGACAGCTGAAAGAAGATGACAAATGTACGTGCATGCTGTGAAGAAGGGAGGTAGGAGTGACAGTGGGAGGGGCGTGGGCGTGGGGAACAAACCTGAGCGGCCTCTTTCTGCAGGCGAGTCTTGAGGTCAATGTTTGTCTCATGCATCTTCACCAGCTGGGTCTGGGTGTGGTCCAGACGTTCCTTCAGAGATTCCACCTGAACACAGCACGTTACAGCACTCACACGTTGAAGGGGTGGAGGCTACAGCTCTGAATGCAGGCAGAGATTCCACCTGAACACAGCACGTTACAGCACTCACACGTTGAAGGGGTGGAGGCTACAGCTCTGAATGCAGGCAGAGATTCCACCTGAACACAGCACGTTACAGCACTCACACGTTGAAGGGGTGGAGGCTACAGCTCTGAATGCAGGCAGAGATTCCACCTGAACACAGCACGTTACAGCACTCACACGTTGAAGGGGTGGAGGCTACAGCTCTGAATGCAGGCAAAAGAGTGGGTCACACAGCTGCCATCCCCCAGTCAAATGCCATTAACACTGCAGATCTCAACAACTACTTCAGCCGCTTGGGAAATGCATGGTCTAATAGGATGACTAAACCCTACTCCGCAAACAGAACAAGATGGACATAGTCAATGTCCTGCTGAACAGCATCACATTCTTTCAAGAGCACAGACTGCCACAGAAGTCTGCAGATTCCTGAAAGTGATTTTACAAAGAATTTTACACACAGCACACAGTCAGAATTACACACACACACACACACACACACACACACACACACACACACACACACACACACACACACACACACTACAGCCCCACCACCTATACAAGCAGCCACAGAAATGATGCCAACTACTGATTTAACCACAGCATTAGAAAAGCAAAGACAAGGCTGTACAAATAACTCGGAGCCTATGTGTCACTTCCTTCCTGTAATGTCTTACACAATGCTGATATTAGCACCCTGGGCAGGGCTGGGGCAGGACTGTGTGCACCAGACAGAAGGAGAAATGCGGGTGAAAGCTGTGGGTGGCTAGGGAGAGGAGGTGGCACACTTGGGAATGACAAGCAGGAAGGGTGAGTAATGCATCAGCAGACTTTGCCACTATGTAGGAAACAAAATACACAGTCTACAGACTAATTATGTACAGAACAAAGTACAGTCTAAAAATCGAACTATTATGTACAGAAATAAGTACACAGTCTACAAATCAAATTAGTACAGAACAAAGTACACAGTCTACAAATCAAATCAATTATATACCGAGCAAAGCAGAGGATAACAAATCAAATCAAAGCCTATAAATCAAAGCAAAGGATAAGAAATACCAACATTAAAATAACAACATGTAACAATGCTAGCTGACTCTGAAGCTAATGACAGTAACATAATGCAACCAGCTGAGTTCTGAATGCACTGTATGCAGTTTCAGCAAACTTCAATAATACAACTAGCAGCATAGGAATAAGTACCCCTGACGATCATGAACAGCTAAGCCGTGTTCTCTGTAGGAATAAGTACTACTGACTATCATGAACATACTGAGCTATGTTCTCTATATTGCTTTTCATATCAGTTTTGCTCAAATTGTTTCAAATCAACATAGCAATCACTTCTGATGACTGCTGAGCAGGTGACAAAAAAGCACAGACACAAAGCATCAGGCCCCTTGACAAAATAATCACAAAAAAGCCATACCTCCGATTCCAGGATTTCCACCATCATGCTGCCCTCTCCAATGGAGTCGGAGTGACCTCCATCTTGTTCGTCTTGACCTCCACTGGAGTGGTAGTGCTCCTGAAAGTGTAGACCATAAAATCATGCAATCTGTTGTTCCTCCTACAAGAGTAGACCATAAAATCACAGAATCTGTTGTTTCTCCTAAAAGAGTAGACCATAAAACCATACAATCTGTGGTCAGGTCAGGTCAGGCTTCACAGTTGCATAATAATACTGTAATAGAAATAAAACACATGCATGGGTGTGCGCGCACCCCCCACCCCCTTGCAGCACACCTACCAACCGACACATTACAGTCCATGCATACCTATCACACAACACATTACAGTCCACACACACCTATCACACAACACATTACAGCACACATTTACCTACCACACCACTCATTACAGCACACATATACCTACCACACCACACCACACATTACAGCACACCCATACCTACCACACGACACATGACAGTCCACACATACCTACCACGCCACACCTTACACACATACCACACCATACAGACGCACAGTCCACAACCCCCCATTCCACAAGACACACCTCAGAACTGATGGTCATGTCCATGTCATCCTCAGTGTCCGACAGAAGCTGGGAGGAATCGGCGTGACCTGACCCCTGTGACCTCTGATACTCATACCCCTCGTCCTCAGGGGGCGGGGAGTGCAGTCTGGGCGTTTTGGCGGCGCGGGACTTCTCCTTGATGCGGGCGCTGGGGGACTTGGCCCGCCGCATCATCTCCCGCTTCTCCTCCTCCTTGCTGCTCTCGCTGGTGATGTTGCGCTTGCTGCGCCGACTCTCTGCGCCCTGCAGCACTGGGGCAGCCACCATGCTGTCGCTGCCTTCCACGTAGCGCTTCAGCGGCAGTCCACCACTCTGACTCCACAGCAGCGACTCTGAGGCAGGGCTGTGGTGTCGGGCGATCTTGGACGCCCGCGGTGACTCTACTTTATCTGAGTCGTGATCGCTGAGGGTGGGTGTGGCCACCTTTGACCCCTCTCCTGTGAAAGGATAAACAGAGGGTGTAGTGGTCATCTTTGACCCCTCTCCTGTAAAAGGGTGAACAGGGGGAGTAATTCTGTGTGTAATATCTGCACAATTCTGTGTGTAATATCTGCACACAGCCGCGTATTTCTCCTTGCGAACATAAGCGTTACCTCCATGTGTTTAAATGTGTATGTGTGTACATGGTGTAAAGATGAAATCCTGTGCAAGCATGATGTGAATTGTGTTGCATGATTAATTCACAGACATGGCTACAGAAATTAACCCAAAACGCTGTTGAAAACACCAAACTCCTAACAAGTCTGGCTACAGCAATCAGACCCAAACACAAAACTGCCAACAAGTCTGGCTACAGCAGTCAGACCCAAACACCAAACTCCCAACAAGATAGCTACAGCAATCAGACCCAAACACAAAACTGCCAACAAGTCTGGCTACAGCAATCAGACCCAAACACCAAACTACCAACAAGTCTGGCTACAGCAATCAGACCCAAACACCAAACTGCCAACAAGTCTGGCTACAGCAATCAGACCCAAACACCAAACTGCCAACAAGTCTGGCTACAGCAATCAGACCCAAATACCAAACTGCCAACAAGTCTGGCTACAGCAATCAGACCCAAACATCAAACTGCCAACAAGTCTGGCTACAGCAATCAGACCCAAACATCAAACTGCCAACAAGTCTGGCTACAGCAATCAGACCCAAACACCAAACTGCTAAGAAGTCTCACCTGTGGATGAGCTACCACTGGAGGACAGTGGGTCAGCAGAGTCCAGGTTGGCTGTGAACTCCTTCACGCTGAACATCTTGCTGACGTTGCCAGGGTTCACATCTGAGTGATGGCGCCGCACGTTCCTCATCTCCTTCTTCCCCGGGTCCCGCCTCCCGACCAGCTGGAAGGCCGTCTCCCCCTTGGCACCTGTCACCACTGCTGTGGATGTGGTGCCAACGTGCGCGCTGGCTCCCGTCACCCCCCCACCCAGGTCAAAGTCGTCCATGGTGCGGGCAGTGAGGCCAGCAAGGGCTTTGCCAGTCAGCGTGGTGGACAGCCCCAGCTTGGGGGTGGAGCTGTGTAGGTCCATGCACAGTCGCACCGCCTTCATCCAGTTGTTGCGGATCCCTGACGTCATGGCGGCCAGAATGTACTCACCATTCCGGGTCTGTTAAAGCAAAGATGTCACGCGGTGAAGACATGGCCATTTTCACCACTGCTGACCACTCATGTTTTCACAACAAGGTCAGCAATTAAATGAAAGATAAATGCTAGGCTTAATTTATTAGGGAATTGTTTTCCTTTTTTCCCCTTCCGTTTCATGGCGTAGGGTGGGATGGGGTTGGTATGCCAGGGCTCTTCATACCAGGGTTACTTCAGAGCTCTTCATATCAGGGTTACTTCACAACTGAAAAATTCACTTTTCAAATGGGGGAGTGGGACTGAAACAGAGCTGACTATCAGCACTGTAATGAAAGATCAAAATGCACAAGTACCGCTGGGCCAAAAGTGAGCCAACTGAACGCTAAGTGATTCCATTTCTTTGATCATCTGTTTGTCAGTCAACTGTCTGCTTGTTGTCTGAAAAGGGGGTCTATCCTGCATGAAAAACTGCACCTTTCACATTTGTATCATTAAATCAAGCTTTCTGTTTTTCTTTCCTTACTCTCATCAATAACAAAAGGCCAGAAAGAAATTTTAAAAAGTGACAACAAACATGCATACAAAAATGCTGGAAGCAGATCAAGAAATCAATTTAAACTGTACTTGCCTTAATTTTGAAGCCATAGTTCCTGGGTGTGGTGATCTCGGAGACCTCATAGCAGGTGGACAGGTCAATGCGACCGTCAAGGCTGTTGCTCTCCTCTGCCTTGGCGTCTTTGTAGTAACGCAGCGAGTTCCCGGCCAAAACAAACCAGTGTTTCCGAGACTCCTGTAAAACGAAACCAATCTGATTCAGATTCTCTAGCCTAGTTGGGAGGATTTGTTTATTTGTTATTATTAAAAAATAAGAACCAGTGTTTCTGAGAATCCTGTAACATGAAACAAATCTGATTCAGATTCCAAAGCCTAGTTGGGAGGATTTGTTTATTTGTTATTATGAAAAAAAAGGAAAAAAAAGAACCAATGTTTCCG
Source organism: Alviniconcha strummeri (assembly GCA_963584105.1). Classification (NCBI taxonomy): domain Eukaryota; kingdom Metazoa; phylum Mollusca; class Gastropoda; family Provannidae; genus Alviniconcha; species Alviniconcha strummeri. Next base: position 45,988,965 of record OY757541.1, read on the forward strand.
AGACTCCTGTAAAGTGAAACAAATCTGATTAACATTGGGAGGATTTTTTTGTTATTATTAAAAAAGAACAAAAGAACTAGAGACTAGTCTACAAGCCTGGACGGTATTCACAAACACAAGCTCTTGTTTCTGTCTCATGCACTATCCTTTTTCAAAGCTGCCCAATACTTTGAAATTTGTTGCACCGTGTGCACACATGAGTGCCTAGGTGTGTTGATGGGTGTGTGTGTGTGTGCATGAGTGTAAGTATGACTGTGTATATGTTGATGGGGGGGGGGGGGGGGGGGTGCATGAGTGTAAGTATGACTGTGTATATGTTGATGGGTGTGTGTGTGTGTACATGAGTGTAAGTATGACTGTGTATATGTTGATGGGTGTGTGTGTGTGTGTGTGTGTGTATGAGTGTAAGTATGACTGTGTATATGTTGATGGGGGGTGTGTGTGTGTATGAGTGTAAGTATGACTGTGTATATGTTGATGTGTGTGTGTGTGTGTGTGTGTGTGTGTGTGCATGAGTATAAGTATGACTGTGTATATGTTGATGGATGTGTGTGAGCATGTGTACGTGCTGGTGTGTGTGTGCGTGCATGCATGCGTGCGTGCGTGTGCATGCATGCATGTATTGTATGTGTATTGTAGTGTATGTGTAGCATATACCATATACATGTGTGCATGGATACATCCATGTGCAGATGTCTGCATCAGCATATGTGATATGCTTCAGGAGTAAGTTATCTTACACACCTAGGACTAGGAACAGGGGAGGAAGGATTTGAGATGTCATACTCATACTCATCATCATGTCAGCCATGTTGTGTGTGTGTGTGTGTGAGTGGGAGGGTTTTTCGTTTGTTTTTGTTTTCTTCTTTTCCCCCCTCATGTGTGGCCATGTTGTTTGGACCAGTGATTCAAATGCCTTGCTTTTATTTGACTGCTGTTTTATTGTTCGACATTTTCATGTCTGCCCCCCTCTACCCAGACAATTTATATTATATCAGTCAATTTAGAAGGCCCCAATTTGTATGTGCATTTGTGGTTTAATGTTCTAGTGTGTCTGTAACCGCCTTGGGCTTTCTGGAGATGGGGCAAAGCCACCAGGTCCTGTTATCGTTCAAGGTCAGACACAGCCAGCTCTGCCTTCAAAGGCACCCTAAAGACATGCTCCCTCTCTCTGATTTTCATGAAGTGTACCTTTCACTGTCAATTGATATTTTAATACACACCCAGGTGTCTGCAAGGCACTGTTTGTGTTCCTTTCATTTACATAAATATCCCATTTCCGTTATCTGTCTCTGTTTATCTTGTTGCATGCATTACCACTGTGCTGATGTGATCAGTCATTCTCAATGCTGGGGCGTGTGGTGAGTTTGGGTGTAGATGTCTATGATGGAGCATGAAAAGGGCTATAATACTATGGACGGGGGGGGGGGGGGGGGGGGGGGGTTGCTTATTTAATGTTTTAAAAAGAATTATGTTTAGCTTCCTTCTCCCTTGTCTGTTTACATGTACATTACTCTGTGCTGGGCCTACTGGGGATTGTGATGTGATTCCAAAGCTGTGTGTGAGCACTGTGGAGGTGTGCCACCTTTCCCTGTGTATTCTATATTTCACTGAAACCACTCTACCAGGGGAAGGGCACTGAGGCACAATGAACTGGCAGTCCTCAGTCCTGCATCACCCCCCCCCCCCCCCTCTCCCCCCCCCCAACCTCTGAGTGCTGAGGGGGAAAAAGCTAACAATCAAAGACCACAGAGTACATAAATGTAGACATGCTGTATGGTTCCTGAGAAAGGTAGTGTTTGCGTGTATGTGTATCATTGAGGATGCAAATGCATGTGTGTCTGTGCATGTATGCGTGCGCATGCGCGCACACACACACACACACACACATATGCATGTCCCCCATTTGTGTGATTAAGAAAAAATTTAAACCAGCTACAGCAGACTTTACACAATTAACATTCTGCTAATTAACATTATGTTTGAGGATGCAAATGCATGTGTGTCTGCGTGTGCATGCATGCACGCACGCACACATACACACACGCACGCACACACAAACACACACACACACCTGTGCATGTTCCCCATGTGTGAATTACGAAGAAACTTAAACTAGCTACAGCAGACTTTACACAATTAACATTCTGCTCAGAAAAAAAGAACACACTAAATATTTTAATATTCCAACAGTTCATACTAATTGCTGTATCAAAGTTCCTGTGGCAGAGATGTGTACTTCAGCATGTCACTGCCCACTTCATCTGAGGGGTCAGGGAGGGCTAAGCCACATCTGCAAACAGTCACCGTGACCTGACCTCTCTCACTGTTCCAGGACTCTGGTCTAAGGCCGGACAAGCAGGAAAGGACTCCACAGTACCATGTTAACCCAGGAGAGCTCTACAAGCAAAACGGACTGGTCTTCTCTAACCTAGACCAGAGTTAAGAGGCTTGCTCCCACACCCTAGCCAAGCTTTAAAGCAACACTTGAGGTCTAATCTCTCCAGGCTCACACAGATCAAGGCCCAGAGCAGACAGCACTCAAGTGATCATTGGAATTAAACACACAAACTCTCTCTCTCTCTCTCTCTCTCTCTCTCTCTCTCTCTCTCTCTCTCTCTCTCTCTCTCTCTCTCTCACACACACACACACACACACACACACACACACACACACACACACACACACACACACACACACCACCTAGTCAGACTGACAACCATGCTACATAAACATGCATTTTCACCTCCACTTAGGTTTGACAGAAGGGGGGAGGATAGATTTTGTACAAATGTTGAAGAAGCGTAAGCAACAAAGCCTCCCTGGGCACAGAACTAGCTCTGTACTGTTAGAAATAAGTGGTACAGGTGTGGTAGTTCTGAAATGGAATGATAACTGAACAGTGTTTCAGTGAAACACTTTCCCAGGTTTGACCACAAAGTTCAGTGTCTGCAAAGTTCAGTGTGAGCAAAGCCATCAGCTGTAACATTGCCAAGAGTTTATTAATGGGGAGTGTCCATCCTACTTAACTACTCCCTTAGCATCAATCAGCACAGGCTTCAAAATCAATCACTTGTAATTTGACGACAGGAGATCATGTACTACCTGCGTCCACCTAAAGGACAAGAAGATATTCAGAATAGAAAAATACATCCTTTTTTTTCTATATACTCTCCTGCAACCTTTAAAAGCTAGGCCATGAAAGGAGGGGTGTGGATAGCTCAGATGGTGCAGCATCTGACTGAAAGGCCAGGTGCAATACTGACACCAGTTCAAGTTCCCGGTGTGGCAAAGGATTTTTCTCCCAGAGTCAGCTTCCAGTGCAGACTCTCTTGCTGAGTCCATGCAGCCCCCGTGTGTAATTGCATGCATCAGCATCTGTGCGCATTTTAAAAATCCCAAACAATGGCAGCCATATACCGTTGTTTGGACAGACAACGATACTGCACACTGACAGGAATGGGTAGCACTGCTCTGTCTAACCTAGTACTCAAAACAAAAAAACAAAAACAAAAAAAATAGTATCAAGGCTTAAAGCTCAATGAAAGTTTTAATAATATCTCACTTAAACAGTATTTGAGAAAACACCTGCATCAAAGTTTTTTGCTAAGTCTAGACTCATGTCTGTTACTTCCACTGAATACTTGCCAAAGTCATCACACACATCTTGCTTATGGTCTTGTCCATGATAATGACAAGGCTACAAAGCTGGAAGTCAGTCAGGTCAGTTTTCAATGTAGGTGGACAAACACTGGCCGCTAAAAGAGTCATTCGATTTGGAGGAGTAACAACAAACAAACAAAAGTGACATCTGACCTCAGGATTAAACAAAAAACAAAAAAAAAACGTTAAGGGCCCAACACTCATTCACATGACTGATCCACTGACAGACAAGACAAATACTTCTTCTTTTTTTCCATCTTAACGCTCACTTTTTTTCTCTCCAGTTCATGAATAGGCCAAGATTAATACTGGCACTCTATCCCCCCCCCCCCCCCCCCCCCAAATTTTTTTGTTCCTTCTCTCCTCAAGATGACAGAAATCCTTCATGAACAGCAAACAGAAAAGCAGATGATTGATTTTAACACCTCAAAAGCCAAACAAGTTGAGAACCTCACAGCTGTGCAGTTCAAACCTCATGCAGTCACCTTCAAAGAAGTAACACCAACAGTGTTCAAAATGGTCTGATCTACCTCTCATTTTGTGAGGAACTCCTAAAAGCAAACACAAATGACATACACTTGAGTTTGTCGGCATGCTTTTGGACCTGTACAGCTGTTTGCAGCTAAATTACACTGGCTAGCCATCTCATCTTTAGATCTGTCCTCTCAGCAAGATGAAGCACCTTCAAATGATCATCATTAAGAAGCCTTTGCACAAGAACCCATATGTCACTCTCTGAAGTTCAGTTTGAGTGTGAGCATGAGTGTACATCTTATCTAGCCATTAGCACCGTTGGCCAGAGTAGTTTCAGTGCAGTACATGGTTCAGCAACGTTAGGACCCTCAGGTTTATATCATATCATCAGAAGAAGCAGCAGCTTCCTTGTCAGAAGAGTTCCTGAGTTCAGCTCTGAAATGGGGGCTGGGGGGAGGGGGTATTTTGGAATTAATCTGATTCAACACAAGAGAACTTTACACTAAAAGAAGGCCTTAAAAAGACTGCTCGCTGACAATAATTATAAAGAATTAGAGAAACAGCATAAGTTAAAGACCCCTTTTCGTGTTCCGCCATCA
>OY757541.1:45993900-46009108 GCA_963584105.1 Alviniconcha strummeri
CCAGTCCTAGTCATACAGTAATCACAGCCGGTCTTAAAAGCAAAAAAAAAAAAAAAAAAAAACGACGGAGAACTTTCTACACGCATAAACTAATAAATCGACAAAATTGCATGCTCTGATGCTGTGAAAAAGGCGAGGAGACTCAACTTGAACCCCACAGATTCCGGGTTGTCGGTGTGGTGTGTGTGTGTGTGTGTGTGTGTGTGTGTGTGTGTGTGTGTGTGTGTGTGTGTGTGAACTGACAACTTCAAGTCAAAAAGGCATCTTGTGTCAAAATTTGGACCTGTATGTATCTACAGGACTAGTGATCTAGTCATGGACCTGTATGTATAGGTCCAGTGCTCCAGTCATGGACCTGTATGTATAGGTCCAGTGCTCCAGTCATGGACCTGTATGTATAGGTCTAGTGCTCCAGTCATGGACCTGTATGTATAGGTCTAGTGCTCCAGTCATGGACCTGTATGTATTGGCCCAGTGCTCTAGTCATGGACCCTTATGTATAATCCCAGTGCTCCAGTCATGGACCTGTATGTCTAGGTCCAGTGCTCTGCCTTCTGGGCCAGAACAAAACGCGCTGACAGACAGCTGGTCAGCATGCTGATGCAGACACAGGTAGTGGCTGCGGAGGAGGTCAGCCGGTGCGGGACACAGAAGGCGCCTTGCCTTGCCTTGCACAGCTGCAGTAGCCTGTGGCCCCCTCCCCATCAACACGGCCCCTCAGCCCACTGATCCCTGTCTGCCCTATCCGCGCCAATCTGCCCTGCTCCGCCACTACAGTAGTCTGATCAATACTCAGCACTTCGTACACTCACTACCGGCAATTGGACTCTCTCTCTCTCTCTCTCTCTCTCTCTCTCTCTCTCTCTCTCTCTCTCTCTCTCTCTCTCTCTCTCTCTCCGTCAGGCAAGTTTTGTCTTCATCTGCTCTCCTTTTGGCGCTTGCAGTTCCGACATCGAGGGGAGGGGTACTGCATCAATAATGTATGTGTGTGTATGTGCGTCTGTGTGTGGGAGGTGGGGGGTATGTGTGCGCGTGTACATGTGGATATACATGTTGTGTGTGTGTGTGTGTGTGTGTGTGTGTGTGTGTGTGTGTGTGTGTGAGAGAGAGAGAGAGAGAGAGAGAGAGAGAGAGACTGAGAGAGAGAGAGGGGTGATAACCAGACAGACACGATAAATACTTATGATGATGTGTCACCATACAAAGTTTCGCCGTTATACAATGTTGAGAAGTTCAGAAGATATATTTTTCTGGATAAAGCCTGGGCATGACATCACACCGATACCTATATATCCCCCCGCCCACCAGCCACTCCCGCTCCAACTTTGCTACCGGGGGGTGTGGGTGTCATAATAAAGCCATACGTAATAGGAAAACGTGGTCAGTACCCCATCTAGCGGAAAGGATCAATCAAGTCTGTGTTGGAGAAGTGACGAGGACAGTGGCAGTAATAATTAAACAGCCCACAAGCGAGAAGACAGTCCCCGCGTAACTCTAGCGCTCGGTCCAGCCTTCTATAGCGTGCTCACAGCCCATTCTCCCGTACTCGGCCAACAAACCGGACACGTGCACCGACTGAAAAACAATGAATTAACAACGAAGCGAGACACAAATCGCCCACTCAATCATTTATCAAAAGACTGGATCTAAGAGGCTGCGCAGGGGGCAACCTTACCCAGCCACCCCAGCCACCATTTTGCTCACTCCCACCCCTCCCACTGTCCTCCTTGCCCCCTATCAGGCTGCCAGAAGCCTGCCCCGGAAGAGCCTCGCGGGCACAGTTGGTTATCATCCCATGAACATGACGACCTGACAAAACAGCGCCTCAAGAGCTGGGTGCGGGCGGACAGGTGCATAAAAACAGTCACGCCTGGTCTCTATAAGGAGAGCCGGTTTGGCCTAGCGGTAGGCTGGTAAGCGGAAGGACCTCGGTTCAAAACCGCTTCGGCTCTCCTTTCTCTTCAAAAGTTGTGGTTTGTGGATACGGTCTTGTGACTTTGTCCCTCACAATTAATGAAACATTAAAACGGCTCCCATCGCTGCCCATCTTAATGCAGGTCATTCTGGTGGTGACAGTGTAGCGATAGTTATTATACTCTCCCTCTTCCCCCACCTCCACACCCCTTTCCCTCCATTCTCCCCGTCCCTAATAAACCTTATGGTTTCAGTGGACGTTAAGTACCATGTTTACTTAATTCTCTATAATAATCGCCCTGATATAGCCGCCCCGGTTGATCGGGCGTAAAACACCAACTTACTTACTCTCTATAATAAAACAGGACTTGAGCTGTGCCCCAGTTCCCCTGCAGCCTCTGCTGAGGGCAGATAAAGCTGAAAGATGCAGCACGCTTGACCTGCACCCGTCTGCCTATCTGGTGGGCTGGATATGAAGACCGTTCACCTCAGTATGTGTCAAGTCTCATGTATCCAGTCTCATCTTGATTTTTATGTTCTATGCGCCTGTGTGTGTGTGTGTGTGTGTGTGTGTGTGTGTGTGTGTGTGTGTGTGTGTGTGAAAGATGCGAGATCTACGCTGTTCCTCCTGCAAAGCTGAACGATCAACAAGTAGAGACTGAATCCTGCAGCAGAAACATACACATACACACACTTTGTCTAAAACAGTCGAAACTTATATTATACACACACACACACACATACACATACACACACACACACACACACACACATCTTCCACAAAATGAAATAAAACAATAAGCAAAGTATTAAGCTGGCCGAAGCCCGTGGAAGGAGAGTGGGGTTGGGAATGGGGGAAGATGCATAACGTATGAGTTGCTTGCAAAGAATTACACGACGTAGCGTCGTGTTCCTTGGCCCGACGAAACCAAACGTGACAAGAACAAGACTGGACGCACGAGCAACACAAGATCTGAACTCGAGTCCTCACCACTGTATTTCTTCTTTGGAGTCTGCCTTGAAGTATTCCGTCTTCTCGGCGTGACGACGGCGATGGAGTTGCTGTGGGTGGTGATGGCCTCAGCGTCCAGGATGTCGGTGCATTTGTTCATGTCCACCGCGCCCTGGGGCAGAGTGTCCGCCTGCCCACAGCCAAAACACCCGCCAGCTGACGTCAGCACTCCCATCAACTGGTCGTGCAACTCCACACATCATGCTATACTCGTGCTCGCTTCGGGCCAGAACGGCGCTATCATTTAGCTCAAATTTGAATTCGTTTATCTTCCATGTTATATATATTGATGTGCACTATACGCTTCATTGAGCGTCTTACGAACGTGGTGAATATAAAAACTAAATCAAAACTGACGTCATTTAGGCTAGAGACAGAAAAGAAAGAGTTCAGTTTTGTAGTGGTCGCTGCACGCTGGGCAGAAGGAACACGAAGGATGTCAGGAGTGCCACCCACCAGCTGATACACATCTACAGAAAAGTGACGACTTTGTCGCGAGTGGAAGACCAGCGCGAAGTCGAACCCCTTTGCCAGGCACGTTTGACATTTATTTTGGCCGTTTCTTTCTTTTCTGGCGTTTCTCTTTCACACTGTACGCTTCAAACCCGGTTAAAACAGACTCCCTGTTAAGATCTGACCTACAACACCCGGACAAGTGATGCTGGTCATGTCATAGTTGATGCACTTTCACGCAAAACGAGCAACTTACGTGGTCATCCACAGAGTATGTAAGTTCTCCATCGTCGTACAGCTTGAAAAATCGCCTCTGCCACCTCTGAAAAAGCAAAGCAAACAATCTTCAGCAATTACAAACACAGAAGAAAGAGAAGAAGAAAAAGAAAAAGAAAAAAAGAAAAAAGCTCCAACCACCTATCTCAAGCTAAATCGAGACCGGCGCTGCATCCTGCCAGCTCAATTTTACCGTGCCACCTAAAGTGGAACGCTCTTTTCTTCTCACAAACGTGTGCATCCAACTGTGACAGCTGGCTGACCACGGTCAAGTCCAGTGCCGGGAGGAGGAGCACGCCCAACGGCACATAAAGGCCTGCTCTAAAAGCGGCCCTGTCTGGGACCGTGGGGATACCAAAGTCAAAGAACCCCAGCAGTGATAGCATCAGACTAGGCAGCGCCGTCGCAGTGTAGGGTGTATGTACCTCACACCGTTAACATCCCCCAAATGTTCAGCACCCCCCTACACTCAGCTTGTCCAAACAGCAAGTCTTTTACTAGTTTGAGAACGCGTTTCGGGTGTTGTGCTGGGTTTGTTTCACTGTTTATTTTTTACTGTTGTGGTGATGACGATTTAAAAGAAGAAGTTTTGTTTGGTTTAAAAACAAATTGTTTTTGAAGTGGTTTTTGCCCTCCTTGTCTGTTGCTGCTGTTTGGTGTGCGTGGAGGTGGACAAGTGACTGTTTTACACCAGTCAACCATTACGGTTATATCAGGGCGGGGGGGGGGGGGGGGGGGGGGGGGTAGGGCGATGGAAAAGATGAAGCTGAATGTTTGTACTTGTCTCCTCTATCAACCTTGGCAAGTCCAGTGAACACTGTTCTTTAACAGAAGCAGACAGTATCATAATGAAATTAATTGGTTAGAAATCCCTGTACCGTATCTAGTGCATACAGAGAGCTATGACATACTGACTGGACGGTTGATAAGATGAATGAATGGGTTCTGTCAAACAGCTTGTATTTTAATCTGCATGCTACAAAGACTGTGCAATGCAAACAAATAAAGAGATTTCTATCACCCTGTTGCATTGTTTAGGTCCGTACTGATCCTCCTCAGTCCGTCACTGTTGCCTACCACTACCAGGCGCCGATGCCCAGTTCGCCGTACCCGTGTGAAAGCACCGAGGTGCGTGTGGGGAAGAGAAAGAAAAGCGTGACTACAATGTGAGGCGGAGAATAAACCAGTGCTGAGCTGTCACTCTGGGCCACAGTTCTGACACCCCGTACGTCAACAGTCAGAAAGGTCACCAGCTCTTTCTTACCCACTTCCAACTGCGTACCGTGCACTCTCTGATCCACGCTTATTTCTCAGCGTTGGATCGCAAGAGTTCTGAGGAATAACCAATCCAACCAGCTCGCGGAAGAGTTACTTTCAAGTTCAGCTACTTATTCTGGTCACACTATTTAAGGTATTGTTCCGGGCTAGTGCAGCATGTCCCAACCCCCACAAAGAGCTAACAGCAGTGACGGAATAAACCATAAACCTGACCTCTTCCATAAACGCTTTTTTGTCCCCTTCCTCACACATTCAGGTTAAAGTACCGCTAACATTATATCAGTTCGATTTAACATTCCCCGCTCCCCTCAACATCCAGCTGCTGAGCTGCTGCAAGATTAAAGAGATATTCATCATCCAGTCTACACAGTTACAACATCTGTCACCAGAAGAGACCCCCTCCTCCCCACCCAAACACACACACACATCGCGATACTGAGTGGCCCTTCACTGGCCTTAGTAAATCAGGATACTGTTTTGTCAGACGCAGTTCACTGAGTACGTCATGCAAAATTCGTTAACCCCTTCACTGCCCCAGCCTGTAAAATTTCTGGGCTGAAAGATGCATGGACGCGCCTGCAAACAGTATATTTTCCGGTCCTATGACACATCTACTTTCAATGCTATGAGTTTTGATGAAAATCCTTTCACAGGCCAGTGCGAAAAAGAAGACAAAATGCTTAAGGGTTTCAAATTTCGTAATTTTATTGGTTGTTTTCAAGTGACATCATGGCAGTGAAGAGGTTAATATCAGTAATCTTCAAAAGCATGGATTTCGACTAACGGCATTTCTGTATTGGTATTATTTCACTGGCAAATTTGTTTATCTGTGATCACTAAAGGCTACTGAACGAGATTCTTTGTCCCCTCCTTCTCAACGAGTTCTTGCTATTTCTGGCGCATCATACTCATTGTCAGTGAATGGTTCCGATCACAGTGACAGACAGGCCCCCAGCTCGGCCACTGGGTCAGGATGGCCTGCAACAAGCAACGCCTCGTGACTACGTTTCACTGTCGCTTTACGTCCACAGAAACCGTAAAGCTTATTTGGGACAGGGAGGCCAGGACGGCCACCTCCACTTTCATACTGCTCCTGAGTTCTGACTGTGACCACTCACATCAGTCCACCAAAAAACAAAACAAAGTGACTGTTTCCAGACAAAAAGATGGCAGTGGCACTTTTCGTATTACACCTTTCGTTAACACACACGAGAAAGGATCATCAAAGTCGGCTCTCGCAAGGCGCTCTGCATAAAAGAGCCTCTGACAAGCACGCGAAGGAGCAAGAAGCCCCACGGGAGAGGAGCCGGAAGGAGCAGCAAAGAGAGCACTGTGCGGACAAAGAGAGCCGTGTGGCAGTTGCCAGACGATCGGAGCCTACAGGCTGGCACCAAACAAGTGTTTTCCAGCACTGGCTGGGTCGTGTCAAATGACACTGACAAGCGGAACTGAGAAAAACGGGCTGACTGGACGTACGAATTAACAATAAAACAGTCATCAGTTGATGCATCTTCAGTGGTTTAGAAGTTTGTTTTAAAAAAGCAGCGTGGTTTCTCTCTCTCTCTCTCTCTCTCTCTCTCTCTCTCTCTCTCTCTCTCTCTCTCTCTCTCTCACACACACACACACACACACACACACACACACACACTTAAGTGTTACCATCAGCTAAGGCGGGGGGGAGGGGGGGGGGACTGAAACGTGTGTGTTCATGGTGAAAGGGTGAACTATAATCAGGCAACCGAAACTTGGGACTGGAGTTAAAAAGTACAGCTCCTAGTACATCTCAAACATGACACTTTCTGTTTAAACTTGAGACTCTCTCGTCACCTTGAAATTAAGTCAAGGTCATCAAAACATGAGTTCAGGAACAAGTTTTTTGTTGTTGTTGCTTCTGACGTCTTCATTGGCTGACAGGTTATTATCAAGGGTGGGGTGGCAGAAAGAGACTGGGAGAGAGAGAAAGAAGTGAGGGGTTGTGAGACTCTGTGTGTGTGTGTGTGTGTGTGTGTGCGCGCGCATACGCGCATGCGTTTTTTGGACACAGGCAAGTGTGAGGGATAGTGTGACATATTAATGTAATGCATGATCAAATTAGGTTGTGTACTCTTGTAATGTTTCAAACATGTATATATATATAGCGCTTTGAGACTCATATGTATGTATGTATAGTCATAAGGGGATTTGGCACATTAGAAATGCATTTATTGTTAATACAGTCAATTATCCTACAAAGTTTGAAAAACTAGCCTTGTTAAAGCACTGTTGAGAAGCTACTGCTACATGTGTGCATGTGTGTTTTATGAGGTTATTTAAAGCAGAAGATACATCAATTATGTCCATCAAATGCTATACTCACCAAGGTTTGTGAGATGTCAGCTCAGTACAAGTTTGACATTTATGTTATCTATAGTGCACAACAAAATCCCAGCATTAAGGTTTATAACAGACAACAAACATTGATCACTACAGTGAATGACCCACTTTTTTCCCCTCTCTCATGAAAGTCAGAAAGGCAAAACATTCTTATAATCTTAATCTTACCCGTGTCCTGTCCAGAGGATTGCTGAAGTCGAAGTCCGGCGAGACGAAGAGATAGCCACACTTGCACACCTTCCTGGTTGCCTGGAAGACACAAATGGACATGTTCATTTCCCGTCTCACATCACATACTCATTCAGATCTAATCTACAAACATTTCTTTTCCCAAAATTGTAGACCTGCGATGTTTTCTGTTCCATGCATCTTTATCCATTCCAAGTCTCCTGGGCGTTTGCTGCCCATTTTAAGCTGTGTATATTTAGCTTTGTATCATCAGAATGCTTGTGTATGCGGATGCCTGTGACTGTGTGTGCGTGCGCACACACATGCTTAGGACAGTCTCTGGGAGCGGGAATAGCTCAGTGGTTAGAGCACCAGACTCGTGACCGAAAGGTCGCGGGTTCGAATCCCTGCTGGAGCGGCGGGAGAATTTTCTTCTCCAGGGTCAACTTGCTGTGCTGACTCTTATTTATTTCGGTATCCGTTCCACCCCCGTGTTACTGCAGTAGCACGTAAAAGACCCCGGTCATTCTGCCAAAAGCGCAGGTGGCAGGTTACAGCTAAACATGCATACACCTTACGTATGTGGCTTTGCATGAAGTGACAAGGTGCATGGTTGTATGGTGTACACAGAACGCGCCGAGACTGACTCTCTCTGGCAGCAAATTCTTGTGGCACCAGCCATGCCAGCGCTGTAAGTACACCACTGCGGTGGATATTCAAAATCGCGCTATAAAAAGCTATTCACTCATGTAGAATCACATGCGAGCGCAGTGAGTCTGCTCGCGAGCGGAGAATAGCGCTATATAAAAGCGATCAATAATAAGGACAAGATTTTGTGCTCTAAAAATACTTTAATTATTATACAATACATAAAGGCAGAATGCTGGATTGGTCTAAACCATTGAAGTATATATATATATACACATCTAAAATGTTCAGCAATACTCAGACATGTATGTAAACTTGTGTCAATGGCAAATTCATTCAAAACTGACAGGGTTTGTGAGCTGCTGCTTTGAGTGGCAAAATACCCCCAGATGTGTGCCCAACAATAAATATTGCTGGTAATAAAATACTTTTTCGTGCAGAAATTCAAGCATGTTCATGAGTTGCCTTGACCAGGCATATAAATTTTAATATTCAATTATATATTAATAACTCTACTGACACTTTGGTCTTAGTTTTTACTCTACAGTAATAATGCATGTAACGGTAATTCCAAATGTAAATACTGTATACATGACTTCATGTGAACTAAAGCAACGTATGCTGTAACGCTTATGCTTTATGTGATCTGGGGCCTTTACGTCGCTCCACTGAACCTAGAACTTAGAAACAGCGAGACAGCTGTGCTAGTAAGCCGCAGTGCTGATTGACTGAAACACTGACCGGCTATCTCTCTGCGGTTCGCACCGCTAATATGTCGATACAACTTGGCGCCTTTGATAGTCCCTAATGTCAACAGGGCCACTGTGGTGCAGCGGAAAAGGGTCAAGAGCGTATTGTCACACCGGAGATACTGGAGCGTGCCAACGGGAACACAATTTCCTTGCCGCTGTCGTGGCTGGGCGGAGGGGGACGCGGGGGGGGCCAGTATCATAATAGGAGGGGGCGTGCGCCACCATTGGGAAATGCTGTGTGGCGTTGTGGAATGCGTGCCAAACAGTAGTCAATTATCGGTCCCCAAAACCTAAAGGCCTCGGCCTAGTTTTTGAACACTGCTTGAGAGTGTGACACTGTGAGTGCGGCTGACCAGATCAAACAGGGACTGGTGTGAAGTGGGTTTTTAGTTCACTCCAAGTTCAGCCCCCACCTTCGGCATTCCCAGCATAGCGCACTCACTACACCTCCATCAAAAGCAAAATTGCCGCTCAGTTTTCCAACGGTATTTTAGGGCGACACTGACACAAAGTGACAGCATTCAAACTCAAAGTCGGCTCAGCTAACAATGGCAGCTGTAGCTAACATCTCAGTTCTCATTACGATGGCAATACTGTGCTTTTGACACACAAAGCATTACGCACACACACACCAAACACACATGCATACACTCTCTTTAGTTTCTCTCTATCTAGGTCTGTCATCCTGAAATAGCCGCCATGGCTGACTGGGTATAAAAACCAATTATGTACGCTATCTCCCTATCCCCCCACCTCCATACCCCCTCCCCCCCGTCCCTAATAAGCCGATGGTTTCTGTGGACGTTAAGCACTTACTATCTATCTGTCTCTAACATGAAAGGCCTGTTGCTCTGGCTGAGGAAGGTCAGAGCTTTATTCATTACTCGCACCTGTTCCTCTACTGAAGAGACCTGGTCTCTAAATGCAAAATAACATAATCTCTGTGACAACCAAACAGATTATTATCATTATTAATGTTGTATTCATTTATGTGCTTTTAATAGTTTTATCACAATATTTCACTGTGAATGTCTTGATAAGTATCATCACACCAGTATTTTGCACCAGTATACCAGAAGCAGCAGGCTATTAATGAATGAATGATTTAAATATTTTTTATTATGGTGCATAAAAAACTTCCACACAGACTGACAGAACTTAGCGTGTTCACAGCGCCAGATCACACACAGTGTGTACATGAAAGCTCTCGCAAGTTAAAACTACCAAAAAACATTCATACCAATAAAGTACAAACAGGCCCTACCCTCCCCCCCCCCCCAAAAAAAATGCAACTATGCATAACAGTTAAGTGGTGAAATATAATATATATAAATACACTAATACAGAGTTAAAAACAACAATAATAGAAGAAAAAATCAAACACACAGTCACACACACAGAAGTATCTGATGCCATCATCATCCAGCTTCCTCAATTTGAGAGCAAAGTCCAAAATGCCACCAAATGTCAGATTTTCCCTTTGACTTTGAGTTTTCAACAACATCAAAGGGTCCGCCATGATTAGACCAGTGAATTTGACACAAAGAGCAGTTCTCCCTCAGCACTTTCTGCCGTTGCTTGCACTGTTACAGTCAAACTGCACTGGTACTAGTGGTAGTGGTACTGTGGTAATGGTATACACCATAATGGTCATAAAAACTCTACCATCATCCATGGCATAGTCAGTTTTTGGTATCAATTTATATCATGGATAATACTTTTTAAATTATATCTATAAACAAAACATAATTATATACAGCAGAAATACCATGCAGTTATAAAACAATAAAAATGTAACATGAACAGTAAATGTATGAAGCAGAGAACAGGGTGGGTACTTTTACTAGTTTTAACTTTAACTTTTAAAGCCCAACAACTGTGGTGTATGAATCATTGAATGATCAGGGTTTTGGGTTCGTATTCTTATTCTCTGTGCAACTTGTCCTTTATGGGCCTCAAAAACAAGTGACAAACTGTCTGATTTTATGCACTGTCAGCTCCTTTAGTTTTATTCACTGAGTAAACTACTAACTTCCCTTAATTTTATGCACTCCCAAGCCCCCACAAAACTGTGTTATTAATTATTCCACTGTTCTGCTTCTTTACTTGTTTTACTCTTATGTCCAGACAAAAGCTCCTCCAAGAAATAGCTCTTAGTCTTAGTATAAATCATCCAGTGTGTGTGTGTGTGTGTGCATCATTGTGTGTGTGTGTGTGTGTGTGTGTGTGTGTGTGTGTGTGTGTGTGTGTGTGTGTGTGTGTGTGTGTGTGTGTGTGCGGATGGTGGGTAGACCGTATGCTACCAATCACCTAGTGAGTTGGGAGGGGGGAGGTAAAATATACATTGTGTCTGCGTGTGTGCTAGAACTTAACCATTTTTAGCGCATCCCACGCACACTCTGACTCAGCGGCAGATGAGTTGAAGACCCAATCTGCAGTTCCATTCAGCGCTGCATGCATGCTCCTGTGTAATGGGATGTTTGTCTGAAGGAGGTGAGATCTGATCTAGCACCCACAGCATCTCTTGTCAGTTGTGGCCCTAATTTACAGTCAGCTTTGTTTCACTGAGCCAGTCGAAGGCAAAGAAAAAGCTTTCCAACAAGACTGACAGGACGGGTAGTGTTGTTCAGCTTTCTGCCGTGTTTTCTCAACACAGAACTATCCCTGCAAGAGCAAGTCCTTCTCCAAACTGCTATAATTTCCCCCTTGTGTCATCAACACTTTTTTCACACCACCTGAAGAGTTTAAATGTACACATGTGCACGCTGTCCATACATTTAAAAAGAAATCTGTACAGTTAACAACTTAAAATTGGCAATGAAGTATGAACTGATGGAGAATGTAACACCAATATTGATCAACTTGACAAAGTAAAGCAAAGACAAAGTATACGAATAAAACTATTAAAAGCCAAAGAATAAAATGGAATTATTCAAATAAAATACCGCACAAATACTGAAACTGAAAGGCACAATGTAATTCGTATAAAATAAAATAAATCCCAATAAATGGTCCGATCGCACACATTCTCAAGACATTAGGTGGACATCCTCTTTTATTTCTAAGAGTTTTCACATGAGTGATGTTCATGAGGTTTTCTTCTTCTTCCATCGTCCACTATGTTCAGTCTTAACACTGCGAACTGAAGACTGACAGTGACACACATGTGCAAGCTGGGTTATTCACTTATTTGAGTGTTTCCGTAATTCACTAAACTCTGAATCATCTAATATATGGACAGAATACAGATCTTTAACATAACTAATAAATAAAGTGTGATTTTTAAATTTATTTTTTGCATGCATAATTATACATCTTCTAATTTTTTATGATTATGATATTATTACACACTGGGGGACCTAAGTGCACTCTTAATAAAGTTTACTATAGTCATATTTGAAGGACTTTTGCAGTTTTGGAGTTAAACTTTTAGTGTCTGCACAGAATTTTGCTCTAGCAAACTCTCAGGGCAGGTACAACACCTAGTAGTAGTACATAATGATCACCCATTCACATGGTGACTATACACAGTTGCACTCAATTTTTGGCTTTCTCAAGTTTCTGGACTGGGTGCTCTCTGTGCCACACTCTCTTTGGTTGGACTTTTAGCATTATTTGAACTTCTGTCCATCATGTGAACAGTGACCATTTTAAAAGTTCAAGCAAACAGCCAACTTGAAAATCACCCTGTGTGCATGAAATAGCACAGTAAAAAAGTGTATGATAATCAAACCACCAAACCTGTCTTAATGGTGTGCATTATACCATTTTACATGCACACACACACACACACACACACACACACACACACACACACACACACACACACACACACACACACAACAAACAAACCTCATCACCAAAAATCTGCTCAAAACTTCAAAGCATGAAACAATGGCAAATTTCTCTACACACAGACAATAAAATTGTATTGGAATGAATCGTTTTGTATTGTACAATGCAGTTACTTAAATCAGACTCTTTCATGAGGACAAGACACAACATGTCCTCTTATTCTTAGCTATCTATTCACACACACACACACACACACACACACACACACACACACACACACACACACACACACACACACGTAAAATAATTAAAAAATAAATAAAACTAAACAGACGTGGCGATACACCCCTCTCCAGTGTTCCAAAATCATTCCGATTATTTTGCTATGTACATGTATATAAAATTATATGTTGCAATCTGCAAGCGCAACTATCGAATCAGGATTACATGTTTATGCATACATGTCTAAAACTAAAAGACACATGAATTGATTTTATCCAGTACAATTTTTTTGTTTTTAAATCATGGTCCACCTGTTCCTGTGAGTTATCCGAAAGTCGAAACGTGTCAAATTTTGCCACCAACAGTGTTAGTATGTGACGCGTATCCGATTTCCATCAACTGAAAGAAAGAATGCCCTTTTTTCAAGCAGGTGCGAAACACAAATCGGACTCACCTTGTTGTTCTCCAAAGCAGCTGCCGAATGTGCCTCTTTGGATCCAAAGCAGGCCTGGCATTTGGTCTTGTTGAACATGTTCGGCACAAACTTGCGACACTTCGAAGCCATTTTGATTGTTTACGTTCAGATGCACACACAACACCTTGGGTTGGTTATCCACACTTCGCCTGGCCGCTAACCCGCTTCAGGTGACAATCGCTCTCAGCCGAGCTCCATTTCACTTGATACGTCCACTGCGAAATCAGGAACAAGAACACAGAATTGCAATTACACAACAGAGGAAAAACTCCGTTGATGACCCATTAGAAGTCAGAATATCTTGATCGCAGACGTCCCAGGACCGGTCACTCACCGGAACCGTGGCCGAAACCATCCGAAAATGTGTGCCGAACAGTTTAAGTCGCGGATGTAGCAGTCTGAGTAATAGGGCGAAAAAAGTACCTAGAATTTAAAGTGTTACTTGTTTACTCATCCTTGTCTTATACAAATTTAAGCATTAAAGACAATCACAATTTTCTTATTTTCATATCGTCATGTACTCCAAGGTTTCCAGAGACTGTTCTGTACTTTTACGATCCTTTTAGTTGGTCGCGGATGAAGCGACCGATATAGTGCGTTTGTCAAAGGGCACACAGATGTGTTGTGGTGAAGTGGTAAAACAGATTGAGACTGACGCAGTCATTTCCTCGACAGACTGCATGTGTAACAGTGTGTGCGCGGATGTCCGTTAGACTCAGTGATATAAAAAATTATTAATTATTTAGTCAGGCAAAGAAAACAACAACAAATATTCTACTCCACTCAGCAACATATACACTAAAACACACAGTTTCTAAATGGGACTATATCCGACTACTCAGGTGCATCATATTCATTTAGCCAAGATTAGGGTCAGTTTAAAGCTGCGAAGTCAAGTTCACAGCCATATTAGCCGCATTCTTAATACGATGTAACAGAAAAATGTACCTCGCCTGCGTGTAATAACAACAACCAAAACCGGCCATAGTCAATCAGAGACACTACACTATCATAGCATCATAGTGTAGTGTCTCTGATTGACTATGGCCGGTTTTGGTTGTTGTTAGACAAGTCGTGCTGTACTGAGTATCTCTGAGTGAATGGCGCACTCCGATCATGGCTTTCCGGCACGAAGGATGTAAACCAGCGCTTGGAGTCTGAGTGAATGGTTGTCATCATTTTAAAAACTGGGACACATGTGTGAGTGTGTGTGTGTGTCAGTGTGTGTGTGTGTGTGTGTGTGTGTGTGTGTGTGTGTGTGTGTGTGTGTGTGTGTGTGTGTGTGTGTGATGTGTGTGTGTGTGAGTGTGTGTGTGTGTGTGTGTGTATGTGTGTGTGTATGTGTGTGTGTGTGTGTGTGTGTGTGTGTGTGTGTGTGTGTGTGTGTGTGTGTGTGTGTGTGTGTGTGTGTGTGTGTGTGTGTGTGATTGTGTGTGTGAATTGTGTGCATGCGTGCGAGCGTGCGTGTGTGTATATATATATGTGTGTGTGTGTGTGTGTGTGTGTGTGTGTGTGTGTGTGTGTGTGTGTGTGTGTGTGTGTGTGTGTGTGTGTGTGTGTGTGTGTGTGTGTGTGTGTGTGTGTGTGTGTGTGTGTTCAGTTGCGCATGGTCAATAATAGTTCTTTGTTAAATTGATAAGTTTCTGTCTCAATGTACATTATATATTCTGTTATGTTTGGCAGTTGGTTAGAACTTTGAGCCACAAGGTAGGCACTTGAGAAATTCCCATTATTATTGTTATTATTACTGTTATTTTATTGTTTTAAACAGGGGTATACCCCAAAATGTTTCACGTGTTCTGTATTGTCCCATTAAAATATGCACTCTTTTTAACCTTTTGT